>JANIJG010000540.1:0-22465 GCA_024611175.1 Megaceryle torquata | reverse complement strand
ACAACACACACTCCTTCCAGAGCGGCCCCCTTTTTTAAAGCATACCACTCAATCATTAGGTTTCCCCCCCCCCCCCCCCCCCCCCGCCCAACAAGTGACAAGCAGTGTTTACATTTTCATTTCATTAGGTTAAAATATGAGATCTTGCATAGATCAGAGAAATAAAGGCAGCAACACTGAACAGAAAGTGTAGAGCCTTTAAAACAGCACATTTATTGTCAAGATCTTACAAGAGCATTTTCATGAAAAGATGGAATATTATACACACTGAAATATATAAACACATGCTATTTATTTTAATTATTTTTAAGACTGGTGGAGTATTTACCTTAATTCTAATTGAAGAAAAGGCCACACTTACATCACTTTTAATTTTAAGCACAATGGCACTATTACAAGCGAGTCGAAGATCTCCTGTTTCCTTGGAAAATCAGATTTACTGAACATATGTAAGATAATGATCCTTTATATTCATAGTCAGCTTCACACCACCAAAAACATGGGTTACCATATCATCTGCAGGACTGGTATGCCACAGATACACAGCAAATCCTGACAGAGGTCCTTGAAAGCACTTGACCTCCTCAACATGGTATAAAAGTGCTAGGCTCATGTCGTAACTGCGTAAGAAAAATACTGTACAGATCTGAGCCTGCCACAGTTGCCCTTCCTAAACCATTTCCAGATGCAAATTTCCAGACAGAAGTTAGTGCACCAAGGCTGCACGGTGACCAACTCTGCCAAATTAAGATACTGGTAGCTCTGTTACTCATCCCATTTATCCACATAGGTTAACAAAGCAATTTTTATAGCACCCTCAAAAAATAAATTCAGATAATTCACCTTTCATGCTTTTGGTCCTGAATATTAAAAGAAGCCCCTCCAAAAGCTTTACCACAGGATGGTATGAACATGTATAATTGAATTTGCAAGTTCAATTTGCACCATCAACCATTAAACTAATTTCCCTTCTGTAGCAATTCCTATGGGCATGGATGAGGAAGAATCAGCATTGCAGGGTGCTTCAAATCATCTAATTCCTGGACTATATAACGGCCATACTTGGAGGTGTTTACAGATGGGTAAAGTTTTCCATTAGCTTGAGATTGTTAATTTATGCTTGAGACTGCAGGAAGTTTGAATCCCTGTCGCAACACGGTCCCTGCTCCATTTCAGTTTGAGAAGACCATCCTAAGAGCTATTTAAATACTCATGTTGATCAGGTCTACCTTAGATTTCAGCAGGCTTCCCGTGAGCAGAAACAGACGGGCTGTGATTAAAATGCAGGCTCATCTAGGTAAAAATCCCTCTGGTATATCCCCCCAGATAAAGCAGCATAACTAAATTAAACCTGAATTTAAGAGGACCAGCCCTCACCAGGTGTGAATCACTCCTGTCAGACAGATCCTGCTCACATGCAGGAGAAGGAAATACAAGGTAAATCTCAAACCAGAAAACGCATAATTAAGACAATTTCCCGGCAGGAAAATGCTTTGATAGATGTGATGGGACCAAGGGAGGAGAGCACACCCTGAGGCAAACCATCCACATACTGGGTACGATTGAAATGAAACACTGTGGCTTAGACAGATGCTGTTTGTTAGATTTTGGGAGTTAGCAAAAGCCTCACTGGGAGGTACATAACAAGTTTTTCCTTCTTTTACAAACTCTAGTGTGTGTTAATATACCCGTTATGTTAAAAACACAGAGGTATAAGCTCCGACTCCTTAATTTCTGCCCACAAGAAGAAATACACTGAATGCTATGGGAGTAGAGCTGAGGATACCTGGCCAAAACCAACTGGAGCAAGGTGTAGTGGAGACAGACCCAAGATCAGCGAACACTCCAGGAAGATTGCAAAATGCACCTGCAGCCAAAGAAAACTCCAGAAAGCAAGGAGCAGCTTCACACATGAGGTCAGAGCTTGCACAGCACCCAGTTTAGAAACAACCAAAAAAACACCCAAACAAAAAATTATAAGATAACATTGTCCTGGGTAGAGGGGGCTGTATTTTATGGAAGAAGGCTGGAAGCACATCAGTCTTTTATCATATGCTTCTAGTTACTGCCTTTACTGTGTAATATAACTGTCAAGTTTGGGGTTTTTTGGCTATAGAGAATCCTCTGCCTCTCCTGTCAGCCACTATAACCTAATAAATATTTCAAAATATACCCTATTTATCTCTGTTCCTCTTTAAACTGTATAGGAGTATGGAGAAACACTTAAGAATCACATACTATTTTGTACTTTTAATGAGCTGCAGAGCATTATAAGCATACACATACACGTCCACTCCATCAGCCTCATTAAGACTTAAAACACATTTCTTTCTATTGAAGAAAATTAAAAATATGAAGTTCACTCATGAAAGACTTAAAATTGAAGCATGATAATTAACCTGAAGGTGGCTTCTTGTTAAACTGACTCTATCACTCCTGGAATCTAAACCACTCTCTCCCCATTACTGAACACAGCACTGTGCCATGAAGATTTAGCACCTCACCCCACATCTCTGACATTACATTGACAGCTCAGATGTGCACACAGAGCTCAACAAGAAATCAAAACTTCCGCTTTCCAAAACACCTGTGCTAGTAATCATCTTACTATGATCAAATGCCTCAAGTTGTGTGCACCACACAAGAAAAGAGGGAGGGACTTATGTTCAGATGTAGGAGATGCTGCATTAACACAAAGGAAGTGATGAAAAGGTGTTTAGTTTCTTCATCATCTAGCTCTGTTTGTCCAGGAAACTTGGGGGCCTTTTAATTAAAAAAAAAAAAAGAAATTAAAAAAAAAAAAAACAACCAAACCACAAAACAAAGCAACAAACCAACCACACTGGCATTCTGGGAAAGCACTATACACTACTAGCCAGCCTTACTACTTTGTTAGTGTCATTTTTGGCATTGAATTTGTTGCTTTTTCTGCAGTCTTTCACAGAGGAACTGTCAAGTCAAATTTCTTTTGTCACAGAAAGCATTTCTTTTAGTCTTTCCTTGTCCAAAGGAGTCAAAGAAAAGATCATGTCATATGTTCTTTTTTGAGGCTTAGCTTGGCTTTTTTTTTGGTCTTTTGAAAGTCAAATAAGGACTGTGTGCTGCAATAAAGCTCATGACCCAGCAAGTATGCTGAGCACTGATATTTGAATGGAAAGACAACTCTGGCACATCTCCACCGACTATCAAGTGCTTTTGTAGTAGATAACATTCTTTAAGTACTCCACATTTTATATAAAAGATGAATCCAGAATTCACAAATAAGGTTTTTTGTTTGTTCTTGCTGTATAACCATTTCCTTGAGAATTCCCATGGCTCTTAGTTCATATTCCTTCCCCCTATTTCTAGCTATAAATCATTAAATAGGCAATACTCTCCTAAAAGAAACATTTCTCTTAGCTGCAAAATACAAAGTACCAAACTTTCCATTGCTAATCCACATTCTCATTTCTTAGCCAGAAACTGAGATTAACAAACACCAGCTGTGAAATTACTTTGTTTCTAAACAATCAATATGTAATAGATGATTAAGTTATCATAGCATGCTTTTCTCATTGCCTAAAAGCAATCAATTGAAATGAACTGTGTAATGGAAGCCAGTTCACAACTACAAGTTTGCGAAAGGAGGAGCGAGTAATGTACAAAAAAGAGGGGGGGGGGGGGGTAAGAGAAAATTCACTAATTTGTCAGTAAGAATAATCCTGCTGACTTCAGGGTAAAAAAAGAAGTACATACCAGAGACAAAGAGAAATAGCATTTCAAGTGCTTTTTTGTTGCTAAGGATTGGGTGAGAAAATTTTACAAAGGGGTAACATAGTATTGAATTCTGAAGGACTTTGAATACAAACCAGGATTATCCATCCTAACAATGTATTTTACTTACAATGGCTGATGAGCGTATTTCACACTAAATGAACTGCAGTCATTTATGTCAAAACAGTGGTGTCTTATGAGAAACCTCATTACAGTACTTCTAATCAAATATTTGAGAGGACTTGGGTTGCCTTTCATGACAAAGACTCTTGTCACTCAAAAAATTAAAAAGTCTAGAGGAAAAAATGTCACCTTCCCAGATTTAAAGCATCAGTATTGCCAGCATGTACTTTACTCAGAAAAACAAAATCTCTCCTCGTTCAGGTGTGCAGACAAAATTCAGATATTGATCCATTCTGTATGAGTAATAAGGCCTTCTGCACTGCCTTTTTTTCTGTTGACACATAGAACAGGTTTTTATTTTACATTTGTGCGTTCATTTAGAAAAAATGGATAACTAGTCTTTCAAACGTGCTTTTCTCTGGAAAAGACAAGCTGGTGATTTAGCACAGGCATTGAGAGTTTGGTTCCACACTCTGCTTAGAGGACACAGTGTCCCAAATTCTTTTATACAACACGGACAAAAATTTTTAGCTGAGGTGCTCTAGATCAACTGTGAAAAACTCCCGGGCACAGCAGCCCTCGCAGATGTTATGCCGTGCTTCCAAAGGAAAACAGTAGTTTGGATTAGGCAGAGACACACAGGTCCTCATCTGCAGTGTCTCTAAGGAATACTGCTCTGTGCTGTCACAATTATCACCTCACTGGTGCATTTTCCACAGCTACCTGCCTCCCGTGCAGGAAGATTATATTACTTCTTCCAAGCTAAGCCGCCCATGGGATGAAATTAGTGTTTAAAAATCCATGCCATTTTGACCTGTGGGGAACAGGAGACCTTTTCAGCGTAGGATTTTAGAAAGCATTAAAAGGGAATGGGCAGCTTTTCATTCCATTCTTCAAAATATCAATATTTTAGAAACTTTTTCTTTATTCTGCCGTAAGAAAATTAAAGTTATGCTGACACTAAGCTCTTTTTCAGTTGTACAGTAGCATACTGCCTAATTTCTTGTTCTCTAGGTGTTTTTTCCTGCCTTCTTGACTTTATCACCTCTTCCTTATCTGATTAGAGCAACACATGCCAATAGTAGAAGAAAACATATTGTGCTAGAGAGCTCATCATGATGCCAAGGAATCCAAGTTAGAGGTCTGGATTCGTATCACCACGAAAACTTAACACCAGCTCAGACTGTGGTAGGAATAAATGTTGAACTTTGGACCCTTTGTGGTAAGAGGGAGAATATAGGGATCACAGAACCATAGAATTACTGAGGCTGGAAGAGACTTCCAAGATCATCAAGATGACCCAACACCATGACATCAGCTAGACCATGAAGGATAGAGGGCACATGCTGAGAGATGTGCAGATACAAAGATGAGGGAGTGAACTATAACCTCTTCTTTTTTATAGTTACTTGCTAGAAACCATTTATATCCTTACAGCTAATTTAAGACCTTTTTATGAGGAAGGAGCCCAGCAGTTTGCTTTTAAAGTTATCTGATGTTAGGGTTATTAAAAAACACTCAGTTATGATGTATGAGCTGCATACTATGCCCTTTTAGGGCTGTTCTAGATCCTAGCTCCCTTAGTTGCTGCAGCTATTCATAAAGAGAGACATGAAGTAGATACCTACACAAAGTTGAAAAATCAAGCTTTTGACTTCCTTGCAGTCTTCCTGCTGGATGTCCCAGTGAGCACAAGCAGACTTCTTCAGGCTTGGGGCACAGAGCAGGAAAAAAACAAAGCAATACACTGCACCCTTTTGATGCATCTGACATGTTTCCTACATCCTGGTTGTTGACTTTGCTCCTAGATTCAGAAGGGAAGAATAGTAAAATGCAAGAATGGGTTTAATAGTATTTCATAGTCAGAATGGAGAAGACCCAAGGTTGTTGTGTGATTGTTTCCTCCTTGATCTTGTGCATCCTCATAACATACATCAGGAAGACCATTTAAGTGCAATTTCACAAAAGAAATATTCTGATAGAGTCTTGGAGAGACAGTCCCAAAAGACACAGAAAGACTACAGTAACAGTAGATGATCACTAGACTCTTTCCATTAAGCTACTGCATTTCAAGCTGTCTGCTCTTTTGAACATGTTCATGGATGGTTTTCCAGACATAATTTGTAGTAAAATGTGATTATTCACTACTTTCCTACAAAGAAAATTACAGAACATGAAGGCATGGATGCATAAATTGTTTTGCCATAATCACAAAGATTATAGCTTCCAGATGGAATGAAGATGAGACAGCATTTGAGCTGATATAGCACATTAGTAATCATTCATTAGTATTTATCATACTAATTCACTCTTCAGGAGACCCACACAGAAGCATCATGCAAACTGACATGAGGACCTTCAATTCCTGCATATAAATAAGTCCTTATGAGCAGAGAGGCAGCTCCAGCAGTGTCTAGCAAATTCCTGATACAGGAATTAGATTTGAGAAAAATTCCAATGGCTTAAAGGCTGTTGCTATCCTTCTGCATTAATGGAATTTTTTTTATACTAAACAGTTTAAATGTAGGATTCAGTTTTAAACAGTCAGGAAAACTACTAGATATACTTTGCTGACAGAATAACAGACTAATCTAAGTTATTTCTTGTAACTATTCTCGTGGCTTCAAGAGTTTGTCACTTGAGTCAATGCAGAGACTGAAAACACCTAAGTTTTCTAAGACACCCACGGTTTGCTTAGAAGCTTTTGCCAAATACCAGGAAGATAAAAGCCATACTGTAGCAAGGAGGTGATCTAAATTAACATACATTACACAGACTGGCAATGTAATAATACTGTAGGTTCAGCCTATGGTATTTTACCTACGAGTCCAAATATATTGTGCTCATACTAACAAATAGTTGTTCAATCTCCAGTATGCAGAGAGAGGTTTTGCCATATTAAGTACAATGACAAGAATAAAAACCTGTTGGCAACACGCTTAGGCAGTTAGGAATCACCTGCCACATGCACAAGCCCTCTTGCTTTTCACTGTATCTTAGGTACCATGTCCTGCCGATTCCAGTGCTGCATGAAAGAAAAAGGCAAGACTCGCATGGGCAAGTACACGAAAGAATAAAATAAGATTATAACAATAACCTACAATGTAACAGCCAGTCTTATACATGAGTTTTGTGAGACTGGTTCAAGAAACACTCTATCACCAGAATGTATTTGGAAAAAATAGTAATGAGCCATGCTCTAGCTAGACAGCTGTATACTTCCCCTCTGTCTGGATTTTCCTGTTGTCAGGTTGATTAATGGAATCTCTTCACATTTATCTGCTTTTGGATATCTTAAATCTCAACAAGTCCATTTCATGTTCTTGCCACCAACATTTCCAGTAGATTTCTTCTAGTATGTCAGAATGACAGATAAGTTCCTGCAGCCAGCCTTGTAGAGAGCTCATTATTGTTTCAGACGTGTACTCACCCTGGAGGTCCTCTGTACAAAGGCCTCCAGAGTTTTAGGTCATTTTATAATCTATGGTGAGTAAAGGTGTCATTTCTCTACTAGAAAAAACTTTGGAGCAGAGTTCAAAGCCACATTCTGAATTTTATATTGTTTTATATTGCTGGCCCATATACTAAGTAACAAGAGTAGAAATAACTGCAATAAACATTAAGTAATGCAGCACGCACTTGATCTGTTTTATTTATTTGGTTGTCTGCTCTACACTGAAGTGCCATAAAGTTTTTTTTATGAGATACTTCCATTATTTTTCTTCCAAAAGTTTCAAGCTCTCAGTGGCATCACAGCAACATTATCAGTACACAGTTTTAATTCAGTTGAAAACATTACTAGTTTGAAGCTAGCATCTAGAAGTCACACTCAATATTTAGAGAGATAATGATAAAAAACCATAGCTGAAATTTCTTATGCTGATTCCAGATAAACGAATTTTTGCCCTTTCTATGGGTTTTTACCAGCGTTAGTGAACTCAGACACCAATGTACCTGTATTGGCAACAGTGCTTTATTATGATCATCATTGGTTTTGCATTGAATGAGTGAATTTGAGTGAGTGATGAGGTGAAAGACCGATCAGCCACATGAGAGAGAACACATCCTGCCTCTCCTCCACACTGTGCAATCATTTTCTTTTCCATGCAGCCAAAGAACTGGTTGTTCATATCGTCTTGCAAGATGTTTTTAACATCACCACGTAATTATTTGACATTGTAATCAGAGATAGAGCTTTAATTGTCCCCTTTACCCCTAACAGCTCCTTCCAATAATCTTTAAGCTAAATTTTGGTATTGAGCCACAGGTCTGTGCTGGAATGCTATTTGGTGTATTGCCCTGGGGTGGTTTAAAGCAAGCTGTGATCATGGAAGCCTTTATCATGCTCAAGGCAATGCAGGCACAGAATTTACTTGGAAATGTTCCCTTTCTAAGGAAAAAGAAAGGCAAGCATCTCTGGTTCTTCTGCTGCTCCTACTTATTAAATCATGGTTCATATTTCAAAACTTGTGACTCCCTGCAAATTTGGGGGTAGGAAAGAAGGAAGAGGATATTTGTTTTCTTTCATTTGAGTTCTAGGGATGGGAGTGGACCCTAAGTAGGGAGTTTCCCCATATTCTTTGCTATTGTGATTTTTTTCTGAATACGAAAACATGCGTCTTTGCTCTGTAAAAACAGTCTGGTTTTGCCAGTCTATTTAACTAAAGCCTGCTATGGACAAAACATGTAAACTATGTAGATCTTCCAAGTAATCAGAACACAAGTAACCAGACCAAGGCGGAAGCCCAAGCTGGAGTTAAATAGGTAATTACTAACAAAGTTGATATTGACTGCAAACAAGACAATTTGTAAGCTAAACTTCATGAGCTGCACAGTCAGCTCACCATGCATCTAGAAATTACTGCCACATTTAAATCCCACCTACTGCTGAAGATTCAAGCAATGCAATTTAAGGCACCTGTCAATCACACAGAACCAATATCAATATGCAAGTGTAGACACCAACTTTGTATCCAAATAAATAATTAACTTTAAAAAATTTATTTACAGAAATAAATATTTATCATTCTTCAGCCCATCTCAGAAAGGTCAACTGCTTTGTAAGCTGCAGCTACCAGCTGGATATCAGAGATATTTGTGAAAATTCTCCTTCCCTCTAGAGCAAAGGAAGGCTCTTCCTTCCATTTAAGCCAGCTACCAGGCTGTTTCCCCAGAAGCGTGATTTTACACTAGAAATCTGAACTTTCATACATAGTGAAGGGCACTTTCTCTCCATCTGAGGTCAGAAAAGTGCCTCAGAAGATCATCTGGTTCAAATCACACCCTTTTTTCCCCTGCCTGTTTTTCTGAACTGGTTTATGATCAACTGGCAGATGCCTTTCGGCCCATGGAATTATAACTTCTGCTAAAAGAGTAAGGAGACACAGAGCATGCTTCCATGTTAGTATATTAATATCTTCTATTTACTAAATGCTTTGGATCAATTTACCTCCGAAAGCTATCTGGCTGTATGCTTTAACATGATTAGATAATTGTTTACTTTGAGAAGATAATCACTTTATCACTTAGATCTACCTTTCAGTGGTTTAGACAAGCAGTTAAAAGTCTCATGATAATAATGCCATTTGCTCATCAAGTCTTGCTCCTTTTTTTTTTTGAACAGTAAAATGGAACATACCCTTTAAATTAAAAGAAGAAGAGAACACTAAACAACTAAGACATTTGGATTAGAAACATGAAAGCCAGAACCAGAAAGTCAAATATTATGAAATTTCAGATATCGACTTGACCTGTATCTAACCTGAAACTGCCTCTAGAGCTGTGTTCAGATTGAAATCACGGTTGATGTGTCTAGTTTTGCTCATTGATCAGTATTAATTTCAATCTTTCATTGGTGTAAGTAAATTCTTAGGTATCTGTTCACCATGTTACAGTATGAACTCATGAAGACTGCTTACAAGATCAAAGGACAAATACTTGAATGCAGTTCAAATCTTGAATTTATTCTAAAATTGATATAAACTGGTTACACGCATTTCTTCCTCACACTCTCCAGAAGGTGAAAAGTTATATTATTTATAGAAGCTTTGTCACAAAAAAAAAAACAAAACCCAAACCAAACCAACAACAACAACTTGCCGTAATGGAGAAGGAAAGCATTTAATAGCTTTCATTCTGAAAAGAGGTTACCACTTTTCACAGTGACTTTTTTCTTGTCTAGTTGACAAGACACAGAACACTTAAATGAGAACATCTGCAGCATTTTTTCAATACTCTGGGGAAAGCATGAAAAGCAATATGTTAGGGTAAGAGTATAAGCAGTGGGGATTCTTTCTGTGCAACTCAGTCAAAAGATGCTGCATGTAGGCATGTTTAATTTTTAAAAATTTATTTATTTAGAATTCTTAAAGAAACCAGCTGTTGCAACTGTCTCTGCTTCAAAATCCTCTGAGTTTAGCAGTTGGAAGCTGACATACTTATTCCATTAATTTAGATGTCTGTGAGCATTTCTCATAGAATAATTGTGCTGCATAATGCATGACTATTCATTCTCGGGTAATGTCAGTTGGAAAAGGAGCAGGGGGAGGCAATGGGTAATGTCTTTGATTTTTAATTTTTTTTTTTTTTTTTTAATTTTTTTGTGTGTGCGCGCGTATCAGGATCCAAATGTTGCAGTTGGAAAGTTTCAGTAAAGTCAAAGAATGTCAGTGCTGCTTTCATAGCACTTAAGTTAGGATGGTCCTGCCTAGGTATGTGAATGATCACCAGCATCCTCTTTCAGTTTATATTAGGCACAGTGTCCCATCTTTTTTATAGTCTGGGTCTGATTGCTTCCAAACTTTAGATCTGTCTCAAAAAAGGACACACAGCAAACCATTATCCAATTATGAACCAGTCATCTGCCTAACCATCATTTACTTCCTCAGTGAATTCTGTTTCCAAAGCGATAGTAAATCCAGCAAACACAGCACTTCACTTTGGTACTCTTAAAGCAGAAGAAAGTTTTTCCTATAAAACAAACCTTTTCCTATAAAACAAACACCTTCTGAACACTAAACTTATCTCAGCCTTTTTTCTTGTTGTCTTCCAAGTTTTCTTCTGGGTTTCTGGAAGAAGTGACCCTCTCCACCCACTCCCCCCCTGTCATAAACACTCAAACTAGTGTTTGAGTCCAGCAGAACTTGCAGAATACTGCTCTGCATCCCTCATTTATCAGAATAGCTTTTCTTGGCCAAGTCAACACATCTGCCAGGTGTTATTATAGTATGCATGGCATGAAAATGTGAGCCCTTGCTCACATTTTCATATCATGCCATGCATACCATAATAAGGAAATACAAAGGCTTGTAAGAGGAATGAGAATGCTTATTAAGCAGCCTATTTATGATAGCAAACTGTGTTCATCTAAATTCCTATATGGAAAAGTCATTTAGAAGTTCCTTGTCCCTGCTGGCTTACCATTCCCATGTATTTCTACACTATCTTTTAACAGAAGACACTTAAAAGTACCTTAAAAGTTGGTATAGACAGTGTTTCTGCTTGACCTTGCTATGAATAATACACGATTGCTTGGCAGACATTATTCAGAAATGTCCCAGGGCTTTTAGGCCATATGAGGTACAGAAAGTTGCGCATCTCAGCCTCTCGGTGGATCGTCCTGTTCTAAAAGGGAGTCACAATGCCATGGGAACCTATACAGCATCCCAGTGCTACTGTTAGCTTGCCACAGACAAGACCTCGGAAATGCTGCACTCTGATTCCCAGTCTGGATAATCTCCCTCCTCTCAACCTTGATGCACTCAAACAGTCCAGTACCAGGGTGCAATTAAATAATGTCTCTTATCTATGAGCAATAACTGTGAAACACCCATTAAAAACAACTTGTGTCCTAGCTGCAGGACTTCTTTTGTTTTAATCCCATGTACTAAGTTTTTTTACCCTGGCTGACCAAAGAAATCAGATAGTGCCCGCAAACCCACCACAGCTCTCAGCACAGACACAGTAGCCATGGACTTTGTGTAAACCACCAAGGCTAAAAGTAAATTAACTGAAGAAAACTTAGTAGAATAAACTTTGGATGACTAAACAAGTAAAAGAGAGATGCTACTAACAAAAGCTCAGAAATTGAAAAGGTAAGAGATAAGAGTGAGAGATCAAGATTAAAGAGTGAAAGATTGGCCTGTTCTATTTGGAAAAAATGGCAAAATAGATTAGAACCATCCTTTCTGACAAGGAACTGTATCGTTTTTAACACCAAAATCCATACTACTTTTCAAAAAAACCTTTGTAAACCACTTTAAACTCAGTAACATGTAACTTCTTATCCCATACAGGTAGTTGTCACTTCTTACTATGTTTCATCACAGCATAAGACCATAAGAAAATAGTGAGTGGCATGGACTGATTTGTCCCATGGATCAAATTTAGCCAGGCTAATATGAGCACTCTGATCCATCAATTAGCTTTGACAGGATGTAGTCATGAGCTACAAAGCTGACTAAGAGCAGAAAGAAGAATCAGTGAGGAAAAAAATATGAAAGTTTAGAACAGACTATAAATTGAGGTGAACACAACCAGTAAAAGGAGAAACAGAAGTTAAAAATCCAGCAAAAGTCAATGCAAACACAGCATTCTTCCATACAATCTGCTCTAAATCCTCACAAGGTACACTCAAGAGAAGAAAAATCTGTGCTGGCTCTTGTTTGCATGCAGACTTCTTGATTGTTTTATTTAAACAGAAATGGCAAGGAAATTCTGAAGAATTAGAGACCTATCAGCTCTTAGTCTGAGCTCTACAGTTTTTCACTGAAGTACAAACTGGTTCAGTATGGTACTAACTATCCATAGGTAGAGACTTGAAGGTCTTTTTCCCATTAAGATGTTCAACAACAAACTGCTTTTCCGTAATCAGTCTGCTTCTGAAGACAAACATGATTCTACCACTATCGACAGCATTTAGAAACCATAATAAATATTTCCCTTTGATGACAATAATAACTATGAATTTAAGCACTAGAGATAACCACTCTACTCTTGCTAGTTAAATGTGAAAATGAACAGGCACTGAAAAACCATAAGAAATAGCCATGAACTGAGGTGACAGCAGGAGCAAAATGACCACATTGTATAAAAGAAAATTATGTAGAGTGCTCAAGAATGAAGTAAAGGCATCCTACATCAAATATATGATGCACTGGAGTTAAAATAAACTCTACAGTAAAAGTAGGGCAGTATTCACCACAACCAAATCATGTGCTCATCACATGCACAAAGAGAAGATCATTAAAGAGAGATATTACCACATGAGAGAACACAAACTTCAGGGGAGTCTAAAAAGGAAAAGTAAAAGGCATCATGTATGAAAGTTCAGTGTATTCAAAAGGAAATAGAAAACATCTTGGAAATAGTTTAAAAAAAATAAAACATTCCCATGGACAGAGGGCCTGAATCTATTTCCTTGTTTTTCTTAAAACAGGCTACTTTTTATGAAATGGCATATTTTCCTCTTTTACAGCACTTCAGCATTTCTCATTATTAGTATTAACTACAGTGGGTTATATACTATTCCTAATTATCTTCACAACTGCTCTGTGGATCACAACAGTTTTGGTGACATTCATATTTTCCCTCTATGCTTTGGATACATTTTTCTTTGAAGATTTTTCCACTCATTGAGTAACCATAAAGGAAATTGTTCCTTAGGAATTACACTCAGTTTTGTGTTATGACAACTTTATGTAAAAGAAACGGTCACATATGAGCCAAAGTGTTTAATTTTGTATATTGATAGATCAAAACTGCTTTAAGTATTTAATACCAAACTCTGTCTGCCTGAATGATAACAGAATGGAAAGGCAATTTTCATGTTTTATTCCACAGGATATTTAATAGTCATTTCAGAAACCAGATAGGTTTTTAGTCTTTTATTTTTAAAAATAAACATTGGAATTATTCTGAGTTTCTCTTTGAAACTGATCCACAGTCCATCATGACCATCAGTCCAAGTTGATATTTACTGGAAAAATAGATTATCTTTTCTCCAGAATGAATTTGCTTTCCTTTTAAGATGCTTGTAGCCAGGATTAGAAACTTATCATTTCCTACTCTCAGTTTACTGCTTCTATTCATCACTATGAATCATGTATCATAAAAACTTATTGCAATTCTAGAGATGAGTTTCGGTGGAAAAAAAAATCTTAAGTGTATGTCAGTGGTTTTTTTTTGTTTTTTTTTGTTTTTTTTTTTAAGAACACTATAAAGAATAAAGAAAAGAAAAAGAAAAAAAAAATGGGAAAAAAGAAAGGTGCAGGTCTAATGTCAGGTCACACATCAGCCTACTCACCTGACATAGTTACCTACTGGTTGACAAATGAGCTGAATATTTGATCTGTAAATCCTCCCCCAAAGGTCTACACACACAGAAGCACCTAGATCTCCAGCAAGGATGCAAAGGCAACCTTCACCATGCATGAGCAGCAAGGTCAGCGAGACTCCAGTTTCAGGGAAATTTCCTCACTTCCCACACAGCAAGATTCTGGAAGAATTGAAGTATGGACTTCAGACACTACTTGAAGCAGATTGGGGCTCTGCCTTTAACTTCAGAGGGACCACTGTAATCTGTATCTCTCAGATGTTTGGTTTTCAGTGTGTTAGCCACAAGTTTTTCAGCAATTCCACTAGCAATTTCAACAAGGATGCATGTTTGGTCCCCCTCAAGATTGCTGTATTCTACAAGTACTGAAAACTAATGTACAGCCAATGTTCAGCTGACACTTGAAACATGAGCTTGCTTAATATGGCCATTTAAAATCATCAATAAAGATATATTTTAAATGTCATCAATTTCTCTATAAATGTCAAGCCATTAGTAACATTCTTTGCACTGAAACACAGTTTGAGAGGGTTACACTTATGCAGTAAGTGAATTAAATTAAATCTTGGTTAGTGATTTCAGGGTGTAAGGACTAAAATTTTTGGATATCTAACCCCTGTATTTTGGGTCTGGTTGGGCACGTTTTTTCCTACTCATTAGCTCCTAGCCTCTGTCACTTAGGGGACTTAACGCGTATTTTTGCTATTGCATTGCACCACTTTTAGACCAAGGTCTACCTCACCCTCATATGCTTCCTGTCCCTTGACCATAGAGCTATAAAGAGCTTTGAAACCTTTGGTTAAGGATACTGTAGCTCAAGCTCAGGATATGCTGCCAGATAAAACATAGGGCACAAGACTAAACTCGGACCCAGACTAAATGCTCTGTGTGCCACCCCGGTGAAGTTTCAGCCATGGGTTGAAGTAGGCACTTCCAACTCCTAGAAGTAGAGATAGGTCTGTACTCCACCTTTACAGAAACCTTCTACACAGAGCGCATCCTATCTGTGGAAGTAATTCCTGAGTAGAAACAGGAAAGGAGATTAAGAAATAGGTCATTATGAAAATAATTAAGAAATAAAGCTATCCCAGTAGAACACTTACCAACAAAAACCTATCTGAATTAATACTGTGTGTGGATACAGTATCTCTTCAAAGATCTCCCATATAGCTGCTCTTTCAAACAGGGATATTCATTCTTCAGGACATTTTTTAAATATCCAAATTCAAATTTGAAATGGAATACTAATATAAGTGATAGGAGCAGGCTCTGAAAAAGAGCATGAGGAAAAACTACAACTAGCTGATGGGTTACAGACCTGTCTCACCATAGCAATTTTAAAGCAATGGTCTCCATAAGATTAAAAAAAACCCAACCAAAACAAACCCCACCAAAACAAAACCCAAACATCATCTCACAGAATGAGAAAGCGTGAAAGAGGCCCACCACACAGTAAATTTTCTCACCAACATCACAGAATTTCCCCTTTTCCACAGGCATTCACCCAGAGCACAAATACATGTAGATGATGGACGTGACCCGTGCAGTTCTCTCAATTCTAGCTTTATCCTAGCAAAGGGAGACAGGCATTGGTTCCCTGATGCAAGGCAGCTATAAGAGAATTGGACTGTCCTTTAAAAATAAAGGATAAAGCTGCTTTTTCTTCCCCCACTGGGGTGGAATAGGTGATTCTTTGACTCAGGGCTTCAAAAGGCCTTTTTGACCAGTGGGACTTTCTGAGCCTGAATTTAAATGCTTTTTGAGGAAACAAAAGTGATTTTAGTAGACTTCTCACACTTCAGACTCTGCAGTCAAACCATGATAACCTTCAGAAGAATTCATTGAAAGATACAGATACCACAGTGGCAGTGACAAAAATGTGTAGGAATATTTTTTCCATGGTGTATTGTCTGATTTTTCAATCACTAGCCATGGCTATTAGCCTTTACTATTTATACAGTCTTCATTTCAGCACTGGTTTTGCTACATTAAAAAAAAAAAACCAAAACCAAACACAACAAAAAACAACATCATGAGTAATTAAGCTTCTGATTCTACTGTGTCATCAAATACAAACACTGCAAATTCCTTAAAGTTTCCAAAAGACGGACTGTGGAACCTGATCTGCTATCAATAGTTTCTCAATCACCACAAATATCTATGACACACACAGCACTGGATATAAAAATCCATAAGTAAAAGTAAAAAGACACAGCTCCTGCACATCTCAGTTCTCTTCCTAATATACAGAAAAGTGTCTAGGGTACCAAATTTAATTCCTGGCTCTTTGTATGCACAGTAAAGATTTAGATAACAGATCTAGTTTAAATCAGCAATATATGGGCACTCATCTGCAGTCTCTCTATAGATCAAGCAATGAGATTCAGCCAGTTAGTGTTATAAATTTAAGACAGAAACTCCAGACAGCAGATAAGTAATTCACTCTTACACAGTAAAAGTGGGAGGCATAAGATTTCTTGTTTTGTAAATAGATGATTTTTAAAAATTAATAATGATTTGCAAATTATTTTTGCTCAAGTACAAGAAAAATTGGGTTTTTGGAAGGAGGATGGTCCACAATTGAAGGACTTCTTTGTTGTTCTAATCAGCAATTAATTACAAAATACTTCACAGTCCATAACCTAGCTCTGACACAAAGCCAGTGTCCAAGAGCCTATAGACAGTACAAGGAAGAATCAGGGCCCCATACTGCAGTTCATCTGAGATTTACACACTTAAGATACCTCCATCATAAACCTTCTGCTACTAGAGCAGCAGAGAAAACATTTATACCAAACATCCACATCTCAGAATCAAAGCAAAGTGAAAGGCAGCAAGAAGATCCTAAAAATCACTCATTGCAATTTGTCAGGGTTCATCTGTCAGAGCCCCCAGTTCTCCGACATGGGTAGGTGGGGTCTTTCTGGATGACTTCTTGCAGTTTAGGCTTCAAATAGCACAAGAGCATTCTAGATTTTTAAAGGGATTTTTCGAAGCTGGTCCTACTTTTATAAAGCTACTTATTGTTACTGGCTATGTCTCACATACAGAATAGTAGAAGTATCACTACCATAACATGAAAATAATACAGTCCTGCGAGTTCAAGGCATCTTGCCTCCCAAAAACAACAAAAGATTTAAACTATGGCAAAATTAACTAGCAGACTGCTTAAAGTGAGAAAATAAATATAACCTTCTTCAGTAATTTTTAAAATAGATGACGTAAGGGAAGTATTTTTGGTGCCAACAGTATGTCATGAAGGGAGTGTGTGTAGTTTTTCCCCACTGCTTGAAACTAAAGTTTGAGACACATACAAACACTGAAAAGCACCAGTCCAGTAGATCTGCAGTGTGAAAACTTAGAAAGCCACTTTGAGGGTTTCCCCCTTAGGATGCAGAAAACAAAAAGCAAAAACAGAAAAATCACAAGAAGTTGGGCAAGACGTTTCTATTCCTGTGCTTTATACTGTTCACATCTAAAGAAGTAAACTTTGATGTTGTAGTGCTGCCATATTTCACCTTTAAAGTCATCAGTTTTAAATAGTGGGCTTTGACATTCTCATGTGCTAATTAGCAAGTGATCGAAGTCACAGAAGCTTCCATTTATAATTTGTGAAGTAGTTTTACTCCTAACTCAAGGAATGAAAGACTGAAGCTTGCCATCTCTAACTTTTTGGTAAAGATTAAAGTAGCAGTGACATGGCATACGCTTACACCTTCATTTAACATCAGCTTTATGGATGTTCTCTTCCAACATTTGCAGAGTTGGTAGAGAGGAATGTTCATTGTGTTATCTAACTCATTTGGCTTACCAATCTGAAGCAACTTAGTTTTCTGCCTTAGCAACATGAACATAGGATGAATTTAACAATAAGCAGCTGTGAGTGGGCAGAGCTGTGCATAAGCCAAAAAGAACAGCCTAGCTTCAAGTATTATAGCTCCAACCTCCTACATTGGTAGGACAACTGCAAGAAACAAGACAACACCGTTTGGGGGTTGTCTGGGGGTTTGGTTTTTTGTTTTCTTTGTTTTCTTTGTTTTGGGGCTAAGTTTTCTTAATGAAAACCAAAACATCTTAAGTGATGAAAAAGAACTCTTTTGATGCTTGCTTTGACATGACACATTACAACGCTGAAATCAAGCATTCCAAATGAGAAGACAATTGGTTTAGAATCAGAATGACAGCTAGTCAAAAAGTTACTTGATTATAAAGTAAGATGAGGTAGTAGGTGCTGCCTCAACTTCTCTCTGCTATATTTCTGTCGAGAAGCATGTTAAGAGCTTGTTTTCATAGGTGCACTTCGCATTTCATTGCTTCTCATTTCATTATACATTGAGATTCAACATTGCCAAAAATGGCTTTTTATAGTTGAGGGGAGTTTTTTAATCCTTTAATTTAAAAGAAACACAGAGAGCTCAGCTAGCTCTACCACTAGCTCATGATTTATTTTACAAGGAGTTTCACACAGCTCTTTACTAAACAGACATTCTTTGTGCTTTATTACGAGTTTGCTCCATTGAGTCATGCTCTCTGTGGGATGTTGCGTCTATATTTTATTTTGCTCTAGTCATTAATTACCTTGTGGGCCTGTATCATGTGTCTCTCAGTCTCATTTATTATAACGGTGCCTGGTAGTGCTGCTCAAGTTAAGAGGCTGTCAGTGTTTCCATTAGAAAACCCATCTCTCAGGGGTTTAGAAGTCAGCTGTAAAACTTTACTCCTGGCTGATGGTTGGCATATAGGGCCACAGCCAGAAGGGTTCTTGCTTTTCATAACATTAAATTGAGCTAGGAAAAAAAAAACCTCAATGATTTAAAGTCACAGAATCAGACATGAGAGTTGACACCATGTTTTCAAAACTCAGAAACAGCTTTATTACTTTAAACCAAGTTTTGCAGGCTATTTGCTGATAATTTAAGTCAGTGTTTGTGGATTGGTTGTTGTTCATTTTTTCTTTTTGGTTGCTCTTGTGTTGTTAGGGTTTGTTGTGATTTTTGTTTTGGTTGGGTATTTGTGTGGTTTTGTTGTGGGGTTTTTTTGTTGGGGTAGGGGGTGAACAATGACTTTTTGTTTGTTTTTCTCAAGGATTCAAGCCACCTTTCTAACTTCTTCTCTATCATTGAATGTCCATCCTTGACACATTACCTCTGACTAACAGGTCCAGGGTCTACTCCTCTGTGTCTGCTGCTGTCTGAAACAGTTTTTGAGTATTCATTCACATATCTGCCCTTCCATTTAAGTTCAACAAAAACAATGTTTCTCTCTTCTGCCTATATCTCCGCAACCATCATGTTCACTGGCATTTATTAACTTTATATCTCCACTTTGAGCAGAACTAGGAGGAGGCAACCCATGAAACTTCCACACACCAACAGCTAATACTTTCCTCAGTTGAGAATAAAAATGGACACCCCAAATATTCATTGTAAGGGTTTTGAGGCAAGTTATTTTGACAAAAGTCCAAACAGTCCAGGATCTGTCACGAGCCTCAGAGACAGCACTTATCAGTACCACTAGTGGAGGGTTCAGTAAAGCCAGGAACTTAGCACTGTAGTGTACAGATATCTACAGAAACTTGTCCAGACTCCACCACAACTTCACAGAACATTGACATCTCAGTAGGTCCCCGGACCAAAAAACCCCAGTTTTTTTAAAGCCAGTTCTTCCCCTTTAATTCCAATAAATCAATGAAGATTTGAGTGTATGCTTTCACAGGTATCACAGAGTGCCAGGGGTTGGAAGGGACCTTGGAGATCTTTGAGTCCAACCCCTCTGCCAGAGCAGGATCATACAATGCTCCTGTCATTTCAGTGACAGACTATCCAAAACAACACCTTACAAGCTCATTTGTATGAGCAGACCTTTGTACAAAAAAAGCACAAGGCTCAGAAACTGGAGATGTGTTTAAGCTCAGTGATCTTATCATGGAAAAGCATTTTTAGAGCATCAGAAGGGTACATATACACAACTATGTACGGTAGTAGTACAAAGGAGCTGGAAGACAGCATGGTCAGTGGTCTTAACTAAATAATGTATGAAGATTTAGCCTATGTCACTTCTTCCCAAATAGTTTACTGAACCACAATTGTTTTTCCACACACTACAAAACAGAGCTTATGGAAAATAAGCCTGAGGTGTTTAGTATTGGCATGTAAAGCAGTAACTATAATCTATAATTACATCTGATAAATTTTAAAGAATTCACATTCATCAGACAATGTTTACCTTTGAGAGTGCTTTGCACTTCTACAGAAAAACCTTCAACAGAGTCCCAGTTTGACTAAAATTGATAATTTCCCTTAGAGTTTTGAAGGCATCACATTTGTGTCTGCTTCAGAGCTTAGACAAAGCACCAAGAAAGCAATCTCTATACTGTTGTTCTTTTTTAATCACCTCAATGGGCAGCAAGGACATACACCATAACCTTTAAAATAGTGACTGCCTAACACTGTTAAAGTCTCCATACTTAGTTCAAGTGTTCCCACACTGCCCTTCCTCTCAAAACACAGTAGGGGTGAATAAAGCAACCTATTAAAGCAATTATAAAAAGGGAGCAAGTTACAGAAGACTATACAAAGTCTTGACAAATCTGCCTTTTATACACAGATTAATTAACTGCATAATGGTGGAGAATAAGACAGATATCAACCACAGAGAGAACAGAGAAAAATTACTGCGTTCATGAGCTACAGGTAGGATGAAAGGGAGCACTGCTTTAGCAGGTCAAGGAGTAAGTAATGAGACTGATAGAAGACCCAAGAACCACTAAATCAGCTGAAAAAAAGCCCAGTTAAATAAAATTACTACCCCTACAAATCAGCAATCCTTGCCATTAAGCTTCATTTGTCTTAAATTCCCTAGAATGCATCCTGGTTAAACAAACTTCTTGGATAGATGCTAGGTTTCTTATTTCTAGGCTCTCAGCTAAGTGTTATAACTTCTGAAAATTCATCATCCTCATTCTTTTAACTGCTGTATTTATGCTATATTTTTGTCATCTAAAGAGAATTCAATTGTCAGTCACTCCTCAGTGTGACTTTATGCTATTAGTAAGGAAGAATACCTATAAATTACATAGAATGGAAGATGAGGTACAGAGACAAGAAGACAATAAATCTATAGAAAATCATCTACTTTATCCATCTGAGAGAACATTAGACCCAGGGGAAGGAAAATATTGCTAGGGGAAAAAAAAAAGTCCTTCAAATGCAAACCTAGATTTTTTTTCCTCAAAATATACAGTCACATTAGATTAGGAAATTAATCTTACAGGGCTAGACCTATCCTAACTGAATCAAACCTTTGTGACCCCCTCCTCTGTTAAGCATCCTTTCCAGATGCTCCTAAGAACAGTATAGCTATCCACAGCCTCTCACTCAGAGAAAATTATTCTCTCTGTTTAAAGAGAGAGTTAAGACATCTTACATCACAATAAATCTGGGTTTTGTAGCAGCAGAATCAGAACTGTTGCAAAAGTGGCCATAGGTTTGAAAGATAGGACTGGAAGTTCTTGGTCCTATCTTCTAGGATTTAGATTTCATTTAATTGCTGTTCTTGTGGGTGGCTTGGAGATTGTCTTAGAACATGGATACTTAAGCAACTGAAAAGATCCTACTTTCCTAGATAAGGAGCTGTATTGACTAAAGTACCAGGCCAGTGGGCAGCTAGCTGTGGCACTTGCTTTAAGCCTAAATAAATCAGACACAAAAAAATGAACACTGCTTAAGGACTTTTAATAAGCAAGACCCAACAGAAAAGTAAATAAGAAACAGGGGTTTGCTTTTCTTTTCCCCCTCCAATATACAAATTTTATAACATCATGCCCGTAACTAAAGTACAGGTAATAAATACTCCTGGCTTTGTTGCACTGTGCTTCATTGATTCCAACTGCTCGGGACATCCCTTTAACTTAAACCCCAAGACCAGAACTGAATATGCGAACCTCGGGTCAATACTGAACCTTATTGCTCTCTACAACCTAATGTCAACTACCTAAAAGGAGGTTGTAGGGAGGTTGCTGTTGGTCTCTTCTCCCAAATTACTAATGATAAAATGAGAGGAAATGGCCTCAAGTTGCACCAGGTGATGTTTAGATTAGATGTTAGGAAGAAATTCTTCACCGAGAGAGTGGTTAGGCACTGGAACAGGCTGCCCAGCAAGGTAGTGGAGTCATCATCCCTGGAGGCATTTAAAAAACAAGTAGAAGCAGCACCTGAGGCTCTGGTCTAATGGATAGACAGATGTTAGGATGAAGCT
>JANIJG010000539.1:195554-254926 GCA_024611175.1 Megaceryle torquata | reverse complement strand
GGGGCCTCAACCACCTCCCTGGGCAACCTGTTCCAGTGTTCTACAACCCTCATGGTAAAGAACTTCTTCCTTACATCAAATCTAAATCCACTCTTTTCTAATTTAAAACCATTGCCCCTCGTCCTTTCACTCCAGGCCTTTGTAAATAGGCCCTCTCCAGTATTTTTATAAGCTCCCTTCAGGTACTGGAAGGTTGCTATTAGGTTTCCCCTAAGCCTTCTCAAGGCTGAAAAATCCCAGCTCCCTCAGCCTGTCAATGAAACATCATAGGTTTGAAAACAAGGACGTGGTATCTAAGGTTGCAATAAACTGGAAAAGAACTATTACTGAATAGATTCTTGGCTTGCCAAACCTACAAACTTTACCTGTATTATCAACCAAATCAGTCTGGATTTTGTATACTTACATGCTCTGTTGAAAGATTCAAGTGTCCTCTAATGAATGACGTTGTCACCTTGATGCAGAGAGCAGTTCAGGGTGTCTGCAGAGGGTTATCAGGATGTTGTGCTTTATAGGACCAGGGAAAGACTGAAAAAGTGCCTTCATTTTGAATAACTGTCAAGTCACTAATTATGGCTAAATGGTAGGAACTAATAAAAAAAAACCAAAAAAACAACCTAAGTTTGACCTCAGAACAAAACCCTTAGTACATCAATCTGTGATTCAATATCCTGATATGGATAGAGTTTTTAAACATGTATATAAACCCTGTTTTCAACAGGGCATAAAGGTCATCTCTGTAATGCACTCATAAATTGATTTTATAAGTTTCATCCAAGTTTATTAGGGAACTATACTTCTAGGCATAACAAAGCACAGGCATGGGAATGAAAACAATTACTGACCATGTGGTCACTATGGCATTTGTTGTTCTCTTTAAGTTGCTTTTATTGCATACCACTGAACTCCTATTTTCTCCTTGTAAGTATGTCTTTTTTTCAGAGGAACTTCAATAAACTTGTTTTTTTTCCATTTGCTGTACTTTAAAGCTCTCTGTGTTTAATAAGAAATGGTCATTAATTATTTTCTGACTAACACTGTGGTCCTTTGACTTCCTGAAAAGTGTAAATAAATCCTTGAGGCCAAATTATAAGTATTTAATTTCATTGGAGACATCATAGAAATGTAGAATCATTAAGGTTGGAAAAGACCTCCAAGATCATCAAGTCCAACCTTCTACCCAACACCTCCATGACCTCTAAGTGTTACTCAGGGTAAGGTATATCTAATGTTTGAAAGAGTAGATCTCTGTGGCATGGTTTATCCATGCTTGATCACCCTGGTTGCAAAGTCATGGCTTCTAGCTTTTTTGAGAGCCAAGTTTAATTAGTCTTGTGTCAGGGACCAGTGTCACATACAGTGTAAGTGACACACAGGGTTTCTCTCTCAGTTAACATTTTCAATGGATGAAACACTGACTAACTTGTGATAGCTATGAAGCACTTGTTACTGTTTCAGAGCACAAAGTTGCTTGTTGCTTTAAGTTGGTTTTGAGCGCCTGCCCAGTTGTATGGTGCAGCTGGCAAGACAGACCCATGTGGCATGAAAAAGTGGGCACAAGTACCCACTATCAGCTGTATCACTGCTGATACAGGAGAGAAGTTGAGAGAAAGAAGTAGGTTTTGAAAGTATTGCTGATCTTTGATGTTCTGGCCTACTTTGCTGCCCAAGGCTCCCAACTTAGTGACAGTGCTGTACTCCTTTCCTCCACATTTAACAAACAAAGCTCCTTATCTGCTTATAAAATGCAATTACGTAAGAGGCTGTTCAAAGATCTAATCAATTTTTCTAAGCAAATATAATATCAGTGGTACTTATTAAACATCCAGAATCAAATAAAAAATGCTACTGAAACAAAGAAGAACAGTGTAGAATAATCTTCCCTTTAGGAAAAATACTATACATTTTGGTAGAAGAAGCAATTGAAACTTTATGAAGCTTTCAAATCATTTGACAGTATTTAGAAGAGAATTAATTATATACAAAACACAAAACTCTGCAAACTTTTTGAGAAAAATACTGTCCAAAGCTGAGGCTCTATGTTAAATAGTATAGCCTTTTACACTAATCTCCCTCCATACAATTAGATTTCTGTATTCCTGTCCACAGTTTCTCCTCCTTAAATTTTACACTGATCTTTCCTTCTGAGCTGCCTCATATATGCTAAGCTAAGCTGTACATGGTAGTTACTTTAAGTTTACTAATTAAATAGTTGTTTAGTTGTTCTTCCCTTCATGCTTAGAGCTGATGTGTTCCTCTGATGAAACTGTATACACAAGACGAGCCAAGCAATAAAATGTGTACACATTAGTAAAAACCAAACCAAATCAAACTAAACTAAATGAGATAAATGGATAATGTACTTCAAATGAAGCATTAAGACATAATCTTTACTCTGATGAAGTTTCATCAGGCTGCTTCTTGAATGGCAGGCCTTCTTTTCTCATGAGCAGGTCACTGTACTGACAGTTGCTGAGAGTATTTGTACAGTATTGCTCATATTCATAATTTCCAAAGGAAGTGAAGCTTTACATTCTGCCACGAAAGGAGGATACTGCCACTTTTAACCCTTTTTTCTGTAATGGTGCTGTTCCATTATATGAACATGGATGGTAAAATGTAACTTGTAAAACTCTTGCTTATGGGCTCTTTTTGTTTCTCATATCACTTCTGTTCCCTTTATGTCCCAGATGTCTTAACTTCTTTGCAACTATATACATATGCATATATCTCTCTATGTCTGTATCAGCTAAGGTATTAGAGATCACTGTGATGGAATTGCTTAGAAGATGACAAACCAAGCCAGTTTTAAAATATAAAATAAAACTTCAGCAAATTCATTAATTAATACTATTTTTGTTAATGGTTCATTCTTTTGCATCATTAATCATTGATACTCATACAAAAAGCTCAGACATTAACACTTATATTTTGAATCAGCTGTAATATACAGTACCATAGAGATGACACCATACAGCAAGTGCAGTCCTTGGCAATTTGTAGTCCTGGAGGTAATCAAGCCAGGTGATCAAGCTTGAGATCTCTTTGATAAGCATCAAAGTAGGCTGTCTTCTTTCATCTCCATCTTTCCTCTTTTTAGTGCTCTTTTGCCTCTCTCCCAGAAGGGGTGATCTTCTCTGCTCCTGATACTATGTATTTTTTCATCTGCCAGATACTCTTCTTGTGCATTTGGCAGGATGTCCTGCTTATTTGCAGTCTCTTGTGCTTGTCTTGTCCTTCAGCAACTTTTGTGTCTCCTATACACAGCTACACTCATTGCTGCCCCCTTGGCAGTTAGACTGCTCATATATTTATGTGCCATCACAATGTTATGAAGTGTTCATAGACTGTGTTGGCGATGCTATTTTACTATATTTATACTCAGATCCAAGGTTGTCTCATATTAACTATATCCTGACTAGTGCACTTTTAATTTGTAAGTGTTGCAGGCCTGTGTTTCATCAACCAGCCCCATGATTTCAGCAGTAGGGATGGAGCATTTTGCCTCTTTGCTGAGGCAAAAACATGGATGCTTGCACCCAAGTCTGCACAGGTCCTTGTCCTACCACATTGCTTAAGATAGCACAAAACACTCAGGTCTAATCTCAGATCTTCTGTATTGAGTCTTTTCTACTCCTGGCATTACAGAAATTACTTACAGCAAGGTGAAGGACTGGATTCCCTTTGGTGGCAAAGGGAAGTCAGAGGTGTGTGATGGAAAATAGGGGGCAGTCCTTTATCACCTCTATAGCTCCCTCCACTTTCCAAAACTCCTTAAAACCGTTCTCCCAGGAAGGTGAACATCATCATCACTGTTAACCTGAGACTTTGAATCTATTACCTGCCTCAGAAGAGAAAGAAATTGTGTGTCTGGTTGCAGGTCTCCAGTGTCCTTGCTGCATTACCATACAGCCCACCTTTGTCTAGGCCTGATGGGCTGTGACTGTCTTCCTGGGGTGACATATCCTGCTGATGGACAGGGAAGCTGTTTGTAGAAGAAGTTGTGCAAGTGCTGTAAACTTCTGCATGTCTGCTGATTACCAAAGACTCCAGCATATCCTGCTTACGTGCTGCGTGAGCGTGCAAGGACACCCTGAAGTTACACTGATGCAACTGAAAATAAATTTGGTCTGATATCTTCTGGGAAGGCTCCTACCCTGAAATAAATAACAAAGTCCTTTTATATGGTATTGTTCCAGACATTTTCCAGACAGGTCTATCTTTTGTGGCAGTTGAAACACCTGGAAAGGTTGAACAAAGCAAGTAAAATGGAGGTATAATGGCTGTTGCTTTATGTAATGAAATTCAAGCTAGGATGGCTGGACATGGCGTGCTTTTGAAAACACAGATGTGGAGGAAGCCTCCTCCTTCCCTTTCCTGCATGTGCTTGAGGGTTACCCAGAGTGGTGCCTCAGACCTATCTGGGAGAAGTGACACATCCAGGACTGCTCCTGTGCTTCAAGTGAAGCATAATTTGAGTTGCTGAGTTGGATTTGCACCAGTCTGGTGCAGGTGAAAGCATGAATGTGCCCAGTTTGTGGGCAAAAGGCTCAAAATCACCAAGAACATCATGGAGGACTCATTTGTATGCTGCACATTCAATTTCCAGTCAATGTACAGTATCTATTGTACTTGGTCTTTTGTCCAAGGGGAAAATACTCTGGCACTTTAGCTTTGTTATCCATTAAAGATGAGATCATGACATGTTTTTTCTCTTAGAAGGAAAAAGAACCAAAGAACTAATTCCATGCTTGCCAATGCTGTCAAATTGACTGAGAAAACAATGGAGAAAATAACTTGAGAGCTTGCAATAGTGACTTAAAGAGAAAATTACTAGAAAAATTCAGGTAACCCTTGCTTCATCAGCAACCTTAAACACCCAGAGCTGGTGTCAAACAAGAGTGGCCAGTGGCTCTTGCAGAAAACATGATTATGTTCATCCAGGTGAGGCTGGTCAAGAGTCTCAGCTGCAGGTTGACTGTGTGTTTGTTACTATCTAGCAAGAAACTCTGCTGACCCTTGGCTTCTCAGTTGTCTTCCCACATGTTTTGGTTTGTTCTGTGGTTGCAGATTGAAACCTTTTTTTTTTGCATTTGTTCTCTAGAGTTTGCAGTCACCACATGAACCGGGTGAGCAATAAAAGAGTCACACGCAGCTCATACTAGTGTTGGGGATCTGTCATGTGCCACTTTTGAACATTAGTGCTTTTGTTAATCTCCTCCTCAGACAGGAACAAAGACACCAGGAAAAACATTAGAGTCCTGCAAGATGCAATGTCGAATAAAATCAATTACATTGCCTATGAGACACTGCTTATCTCCAAATACTTATCCCTATGTAGAAATACTCAAAACCATGCCAGATCATTTGCAGACTCTTCTATAATTGGCCAGAAAACTTCCTAGTGGATAGTAATGGCTAGAAAATGCTTATTCAATCTATGTTTGCTTTATTATTTTTGTGTTTTAAATTAATTAGACATTTCAGTAAATATTGACACACAAAAAAAGAACATTATTATAATTCCTCTTTGCTCACATAAATCTGTCTTCCTGCTCTCCCTGAAATGGACATCTTCTTAAATTATTTCTAAGAGGCAAGTACACTTGAGTTCCTTTGACGTAAAAAGTCTTTATGTATGACACAGACTATGCGTTGACAGAAACTTTAAAGGATTATTTGGCACTTAATTTATGTTCCAGAACAATTGAAGGACCAATGAGAGAGAGAGACACTTTCTTGCCCCAAAGAGCAGTAATGACCCGTGTGGATCCCCAGGACCCAGCTGCATACACTGAAATATTTTCTTAAGGACTTCTGCTTTGGAGTCACTCACTTCCAGTTTACTCTGCATTTCCTAGATATAAAGTAATAGCACAACTGAGCTGTTTGGCTTCCCTTGAAAGACCTTGTGAAGGCACATAAGAAGGTATAATTAAAATAGCTGAAGGAGAACTCATTCTCACAGGCATCATTAATTAATTCAGCATCTAAGTTTGACTTGAGCCAATTGGAAAGTATAAAATTAAAGTAATTTGTTTAGTCTGGGAAACACATGCAACAGTTTTATTGCACTTATATAAGGAACAGATGCTCACCCCTTTTCTGCATTTCTCTTTTGAAATCTGACCTCTTGAAAGCAACTTGCATATAGATAACAGTTGAACATTGTAATGTCTTACCCTGAGATTGTATACTCAGTGACTCCAGAGCAATGCCTCCCCTACCTGTAAAGAGTTTGAGGAGATCTGCACATAGAGAGATGAGGCGGAAGAGTGTGTTCAAAGAGGCCTAAGAGCAATGTGTAACTCTACACCTATAACTCTTAGGTAAAACCAAGTTGAGACAGACTGGTGCCACTGTGCCATGGAAGAGATTGAGGGGTTCAGTTGTGCCCCCACACTACCTGTGTAATCTGCAATGGGCTTAAAGGATAGGAGAGTGGATTGGTAAGATGTTTTTTTTGTTCACTCATCTCCTTTTGATCTCAACCAGCAAAATTTTGGATTGCAGAGCCCTCACTGCACTTGCACATGGCAGGGAATGGTGACATCCCAGCATAGCTCCCACCTAGGCTGGCAGGGTTAACACTTGCTCTCACCTTGGGCTTCTCCTACCATCAGTGGACAGAGTTAATCACCAAGGACTGCACCCTAATTGAAATGAATCTTTTCCCATTCATGGTATAAAGACTGCAAATTATATGCAGTCTTCCTAGGTCCAAGTCAACTAACTCGGCTAGGCACAGTAGTATTAAGCCCAGAAACACCTGGACATATTTTAAAGTGGAGGCTGGGTGCCTTTAAAAATTGTACTCTTTGCTGCCTCCTTTCCTCCCTGCACTTTTTCAACCTGCTGGTAAATACTGGGTTACATTACCTTTCTGTCCTCTTCTTGTCCTGGCATTTAACTCTGCTGGTATAGTGTAGCAGGCTGAGGGAAGATTTTGCAATACTTACAGCAATTTAGGATAATTGTTCCCACTGAGAGATTTCCAGCTGATAGGAAATCTTTATTAGTTATTGGGCATTCTGTGCAGAGACAACAGAAAAAAAACCCAAACCAAACCACAAGTCTCGTCTCTGACCTTATATTTTATAGATGAAATGAATTTATCTCTCTGGTTGGTATCCATATTTCAGGCCAGTGGTAGCCATAGGCAGTTAAAGTAAAGGTGGCAGTGCAAGCAGCTGCAGGTGCATGTATATCACACCAACTTTTGTTTCTTCTATGTTCTTCTCTGCATTTACCAGATGAATCCATGCCCTTTCACAATTTGCAGATGGAAAGGAGAACTGACTTGAGAAAATCAGCTAGTTTTGGCACCTCTGGTAGGAGAGCTTACCATTTCCCTTAAGCCCATGCCCCCAATTAAAGAAGCTTAGCAAAAGCTTAAAGACTATCTGAGCTCTCTTCTCCAGACGGGACAAGCTCAGGAAGCCAAGCTTTATGGAAAGGAAAGCATGTCTAAGTAACCCAGCAAAGACTATGCTGTATTTAGCGGCCAAGAAGCTTAGAGATCACAGATGTGTGTTCATACTTCAAAAATTTGAAGTTGCTGAGATCTTCACATGGGTCGAGTTTGCAAGAATAGTTTGCATTTTTCTTTTCTAGTCTGACTGCCGATCAAACACCTAGTCTGTGTTGTTGCTTCCAGCAATGGCAAATTTACACTGATCTGAAAGGAAGATGAGCAGCTTTCTGACTATGAAAGGTTTGAACCAAAGCTCAGGAAGAAAAAATACAAAGTTCTTCATTAGCAACAGTGGGCTTTGGATCAGACCCACTGTCTACTTATTCAATTATACAGTGTTATTAGGAGAAAAATTGCTTCCTGGCCTCCCTAGTAGGTAAAATTTAAGCCCTGCAGCATGAGGTTTTATTCTCCCATTTTGCCATAGTTTGCATAGCTTGCCAGAGATTGAATTACTTTTTATGTTACTGCTTTCCAAGCGTTCCAATCCAATTCTTCAAAACCCCTGCTTAAATAGTAGTGTCTCTAGTCTCTTCCAGGTTATGTAGAGCACAAAATAATCTTTATTTCAGGGGTGCATAGTATACATTTGCCAGGTGCTTTTTTGTTCTCATTCTGGAAGTAAAATGAAAGGAAGAATGTTTCTAATTTTTCTGTTGTTGTTCTACATATTTCAAAATGTAAAAAAAACCCAGCATGCTTAAAACTAATTCACTCACCTTCATTTACATGATTGAAATCCAGATTGTGAAGTTTAAAGCCACATGGCAGTGTTTACTCCCCAAATGCTTTCAGTGTCATTGCATGTATGAATGTAAAGGATTTTTAAGTGATGTCATTGCAAGTCACTTTGCAGAAAAAAATATCTGGCATAACTTCAACAACAACAACAAGTATGTGGGATGTGTATGTGATCCTTCAAATTTTACATCTTAAAATAATCATTCTTGGGTTTTTTTTCCTGTTACTCATTTGCACATAGACAGTTCAAATTCTTTCTTAGAACACAATCTCATTACAGAATTTGTACAGATGATCTACATGCTCTTCTAATCAATTCCATTGCCAAGATGCCATGTATAAAGGATTACTAATTTTCCCCCTTTTTTAAAACTCTTTGCATATGTTTCAATAGCACTATGAGAGTATTTAAATAGGCATATGAGTGGGAAGCTTATCTTTTATCTAGAAAAGTTATGGGCCACCTGGCACTTAATGTCTTTCTTAGTTTTGTCCACTGGACAATGGAAAGGACAGACCAACTGTGTGAGAATACATATTTCAAAGATTGTATAAATTCTAGTGACAGATTTGTATGCCCTTGTATGTTGCCTTCTCGTGTGTCCACTGCAATGAGTCTGCTCTCTTCTGAGCCTAAAGGAGACAATGCAGTGCTCACAGGGACAAAATGGAAATGGCCTACAAGGATTTGCTTGGAGATCACAGAAGGCCAGAGGCAGATTTGGAAAGAGAGGTCTCTCAGAGGGTTATCTCCTGCTATAGACACTGGCTCATCCATTGTCACTGCCAGCCTCGTGACTGTACAGCAAGGCAAACAGGAACAATGTGGAGGAGGAAGGTGGGTGCAGTCAGGAAAAGCTTTTTCCCACTTCAGCTCATCTTTAGTTTTTTATTGATAGCTAACTGTTCTGGAAAAATAATTTCTGGAGCACATAGAGAATCATGAACCACAGAGGTATTAGCAGTAACATGTCCCCATTCAGGACTGGTGCAATGATGACAGTTCTTTGGCAAAACAGAGGACCCCACAGAAACCTGCATTGGCAGCTCCTATTTTGTTATTAGTATGTCTCGATTTTCTGTGGTTTGCAAGTCCTTTTAAAAACTCTCAGTAGAGAGTGATGTATTATAATATGAAGATCATGTGTATTATTCTGAGAAGAATTTGAAAGCTCAATCCACTAGCACTTTGCGTAATTTCCCTAAAATATGTGAATACCAATCAAACTTTAGTGGCTGTGTGGTGTTAGTGGGTATATCTTCAAAGAGACCTCCCTCACTGTATTTACATTACTTCACACTCACATAAGCAAGTATTTTCCAAGGCATCATGGTTTGCTAGTTAGCACTATTATCAGATAAAGCATGGTAGAAAAAAAAAGAGTAAAGAAACAATAGCAAAAGTAGTAGGATAGAGTACAATAACAATGCTGACACCCTAGTCAATATGCTTGCTCTGCCTTTGCAAAGGTTCATTTGCCTTTGCTTAGAAATATGAGAGATCAGATGTTTGTGTGTAACTCACAGCAGTGACTTGAAAAATGGAGTGGACAAGTATGGTGATCAAACTGGTGACAAGAGAAGGAAACTGCCAGTCATTTCAAGAACAGTTTGTAAATAAAATTAATTTAGGGCTTTTGTAATTTTTCATAGATACATGCCATGAGTACATTATAAAACAATGAGTATGCAAAATCTTGGGCCTAATTTTTGTCAAAATGAGACCTTATTAAGCCATTTTAATGTGGTAAGATTCTTAAACTGAAAATGAATTATGATTATGCCCATTTCCTACTGATGGAGCTGTCCTGAAGGGTACATAAGAGCTCAGGTCTGCATGTGGATAAATATTAAGAAACAAATATTTATTATTTGGATAGTCTTTGCTAATTTTAAATATCATTGCAGAGAACTCAATGATATTTTGCCCTGAGGGAACTGAAAAGCCTATCATTAACAAATTTGTAGTAAACTTATATGTGTAGTGTCAGGCATGTTTTCAGTAAGATTATAAATGTCAGTTGCTAGTCCAGAACAGGTGGCACTATAAAAAAATTGGCTATGGGAAATGAATACGGCTTACTAGGAAAATATCCACTTTTGCAGATTGGGAATAACTGTTGCACAGCTGATACGTGAACTAGTGGTACTTTTTAATTGTTTTTCTTAAAATTGCTTTAAGTTCATAGCTACAGATTTTCCCCTGTTACTTTTTGATTTTGTGTTTCTTTTATCCCATAGTTCAGTGTATCAAAGCTTAGAAAGTAAGATTTGAACCATTAAAGAGTTTTTATGTGTGCCATCTTGGCACTTGGATCAGCAATGGGAAAAGTTTAGTACTGCTATTACCCCTATTATATTAATCACAAAGGAGATAGTGTGGCTTTGGACTGAAGCAAATGTAGACAGGATGGGGTCTTCAGCCACACAGTACCTATGATAAATGATTTACCGGTTGGTTTACATCACAGATTTCGTCTGGGCTTGTTCTTCCCATTATTTTATATGAGTAGTATATGAATAGCAATAGACTGGTTACTGAGTTCTACTGATCATCTTCTCCAGCAAGAATGTTTTTTCTTTAAACTGGAGGTGAATAATAAACTGAATCCCTGTACTCATGGTGATGGAAAGCTTATCTTCCAGGAAGTCTTCAGATCTCCTAATTGTTTTATTTTTAGTGGAAATTTACCAATATGGCACTGTGTCATGGAGGTCAAAGAAATCATGTGTCCCGTGTGTGATGCAGCTGATGCCATTGCTCCCCTTATAATATATTCTTCAGGCTGTGTAGCACAAAATGTACTCCAGAGGACACAGGTAAGTAAAATAGAAATAAACACATGAACACAACAAATGAAAAAACATTAATGCTCTTTTGCCACTTTTTTTTTTGCCACTTTTTTTTTTTTTTTTTACTGCTGTAGAATCTTTGAGTTCCTTCTACCCTAGCTGATCCTCATAGAGCAAGACATGGTTGACCAGCCAAGACCAGTCTGCCATAATATCAATGAAAAATGACAAAAGGTTTACAAGACTCCTTAGAATACACAGAACTGAAAAACTGGCCACACATTTCCCTGGCAAAACAGGCCTGTTGCACCTTTCCAACCCAGAATCACTCACTCCCTTGGTACCTCTGTGACATCCCTTTGCTGCTGGTACAAACAAGAAGTCATGGTATGTTTGAAGAATTCAAAGTTAGTCCTACGGACCACATGGCTTTATTTTTTTCTAGCATCCCATGACTTTATAGCATGTCCTTTATGAATCAGAGGTGCCTTTCAGAAGCCAAGTGACCAGGAATTAAGTGAGGGTAACTAATGTAACAGCTTCTCTATACCATCCCCACATTCCTCATGTGACTGCTACTTCAGGACTGGAGCACATGACACACACAGCTACACAGATCATCACAAATCCATTTGTGATATAAGTAGTTACTTTCCTAGCATGAAGTAGGAGATGTTTATATATTTAAATTACTGTCCTCTCATCTCTTTCTTACCGGGCTAAAAAAAAAAAAAAAGTTATTCAGTTGGTCATTCAGCCTTATTCACTTGCCATGGCAATTAAACAGCAGCTCAGGGTTACAGAAGAAATGTACTCATCATGCTTTACCTGTTTCAGTTACACACAGCTGGCAAGGACTCCTGCTATTTGAAACAGATTCATGCAGGCTGTTCGGCCTTCCCTTCCTTCCTCCATGTCCTTCCTTCAGGGTGAAATGGCATCTAGGGTGTGGTTTCTGTGACACTGCTGCTAGTGCACTCCAACCTGCAAGCAAGATTTAACCTTTATCAAGTGCTGTGCTTGAGGTTAGTAACAATAAAAAATGGTCCCAGCAAGATCACTGAGAAAGCATGCATATAATAGACCTCAAAACACCTACAGTGGGTAAAGCTCAGGAAATTCCTGGCCTTAAAAATGACCTTTTCAGTTTCATGTAATGAAAGAAAGAAAAAAAATATCAATTCTGTCCCAGGCACTAAAATCAAGATTATTACATTTAAGAGTAGATTGAGTTCTTTCCTTGCATTCAATTGCCTTTGTTGAGGAGTGATATATTCTGGTTCCTAGCAGCATACCACTGTTTACGCTGGTTACTAAAGGAATAAATTGTTCTAAGGATGCAGATGTCCAAGTAGTTAACATTACTGCCTACAGCTATTGCCAAGGAAATAGGAAAACCTGAGTTACTCTTCTGAAGAACAGTTTGTTAAGCTATATTTCTTACTTATGTCATCCTTAGTTTTCGCCCTTTATGCAACACCCCTCTGTGATGTTGATGGGTAGTGAAACCTCTGTCCAAAGGTCACAGCTGGTGACAGAGCTTTTGTGTACTATAGTATGTAAGCAGTGAAATGCTCAGAAGACTGTGACTGTAGACACCTCCATTTTTATTTGCCCAGCCTCAACACCATAAAACCAGATAGATTTTAAGTCTAGGTGCAATTTCTAAAGGTGAAACTTGTCCATCTGAGCACCCAAATCAGTCCCTCTGTTGAAAATCACTGATGGTCACATAAAAATATTTGTCAAATTATACCACATGCATATGACCTCTCTTTTCCAATGCTTTTTAAAAACACTTCTGAGCTCAATAATTATATATATTTAAAAAATGCCAATAGCTGATATTTCTGTGCCTTTTAAGCTTTTTGAGTGCATTAATATATATATATTTAAATTATTATTATTATTATTTAGGGAAAGAGGCACATTGTCAAGTTAATAAAAAAAATTCCACTTGACTTCTGAGGATATTTTACTGATTTCTCAGGATGATTATGGGAATAACAGCTGAAAGGAGACATAAAAGAGACAAAAGTATACCATGAAAAAAAATACCAAATTTCTGTGGTTTTCACCGTGCCAGTTTCTGCAAAGTTCTGTGACATCCTTCATTCAGTTCATTTGATCATTGTTTCCAAATGAAAGATACAATATATTGACATTATATAGAATTTTTGCCTGTTAGTTCATCAGGCTAAGAAGAACCCTAGACAACATCAGTTGTTAAAAATTAAAAATGGTTTATGATATTTTTTCCTATTTTTTTCCTTTTAATACTTGCAAGAAGTTTGCATAAGTCTTTATATTTTTTTTCTATATATGTAATTTATAATAAGGTATTTTAGCTGATGTTTTATACATCAAAACTTAATTTTCATTGTCACTCATTAGTGAGATGCTGCTTTGCATGAGGGATTTCCTATTCATCTCCCCATCACTGTAACCCAGCATCAAATGTAAAAAAGCTGGCAGCAGGTAAACTAACATAAGGAAAAAAATTGTATAGAACAAAATACTGTAAAGGCAGGAAATTTAAAGTTGTGTCTAAAGTTAAAATATAAACAATCAGAAAACTTGGATCTCTGAAGCACGTGCAACATTAGAAATGAGGTATGAAAGGAGATTTGATTCTTCTTATTTTTATATCCTTGGAAGCAGAAATGGTCTTGGTGCAACACCAGCAACATAACTGAGAAATGGGACTAAAAAGATTAAAAGTCCTAAGATTGAGACTCTTCAGGGGGGACCAGTACAGGGACAGAAAGCTGAGTGCACTCAATGCCTTCCTTGCTGTGGTGGTATCCCAGCTCACATTCCCTCCCCATGGAAAACAGGCTTATCTTTGTGACATCTTTTGGATCCCTCTCATCTCCAGCGTTCACTAGAAGATCAGAGAGCATTAAGACAAAGCTCTGGTGCATCCAGTTGAGCAGTCTGCACATGCAACCACTGGCACCAGTATCCACCTGCCTTTAGTCTGTCACCATGTACAAGCCTTGATAACATAGACTCTGACAGAGGATCCTATTTAGAAGTCCAGAAATTCAGCTGGAGAGATGGAAGTCTTTCCCAATAGATCTTTGCTGTGTAGTAGAGAAAGGACTTCTTCCCTGGAAAAAGCAAGAGGTGCTAATTCTTGTCACTATCATGTCCTTTTAAATCAAGACTGCCCTTTTAATACTAGAGATTGTTGTTGAGATGAGATCTGGTTGGTTGGCATCAGTGCCAGACTGCACTGAGGTCTCCAGGCCCAGAGACAAGACACTTAAAAAGCTTGTCTTTTCTAGAAACTACTTCTTGTGTAAAATTCAAGGGAAATATTGACTGAAGTGACTTCAGAGACGTTGTTTGGGAGTTTTCTCTGCCCGTGCTAATAGCAACAACTTGTAGAAGAGGTCTGAGGTAACCAAAGAGCCTCCAGATGTAGGCCTCCATGTCTGGCTTACCGAACAATTTATTCATGTATGTTTTATTGTGGCCACTGGTGTCAATAGCTCATGACTTCATGACTTACACAGAAATTTTTCTTCAATTTCATCAGTAGTTCCCTTTCATTCCCTTTTCTAAAGAGGGAAGACTGAGCTGTTTTGACTCAAAAAACCCCCACCTTTGCTACTACTCAAAGGACCAAGTAATTGCTGAAAACAATGATTTACAAGTTTGCTGGTAAAACTTGGGTGTATTGCCAGATGCCTGCTCAAATGGACTGTAAAGCCTTTTCACAATGAGACAGGAGAGGTTCAGTGCTCCTGATTTACATATGCACCCCTTTCAATCTGGGCTAGGACAGCTACAAACAAGACTTCATTACTTAGAACCAGACTTTTTTACCTACTACTGCTGAATTTTCTGTAGATGTACCCACCAGGTCACACACTCAGTATGGAAAAGCAGGCCGATAACTGCTGATTTCACTGAGACTTTGTCAATCAGAAAATTAGACAAAGCATAGGTCTGTTTGGGGAGTGAAGGCTGACTGCCATAGCAGCTGTTTTTCCTGGCTTGGACCAAAATGTTTGTTCTCCCTTGGATTCCTGCTTTAGACTGAGGGTCTCCTTAACACTAGGGTCAATACCTACACATAAAGTGCAATGTGGGGACTGTGAGGACTGAAGTATGATGCATATGCAGTAACACAGAGACTCTGCTCTCCAGAAAGTTTCCCAGTCATGTGTTAATGGTGCATTCTGGTATATGTATGCAGACAAACATCTCTAACAACCACAGCTACTATGCTCATGGAGTTGTGGTTAAAATGTCAGCAACCCAATACTCTATTATTCTTCAGCACTGACTTCAGCTCAAAGCAGCCATTTTCTTATATATTATAGTTTTGGGGCTAGAATTACTTCATGCCAGACCACATGCTAAGAACACTAACTTCCAAGCACCTCTTCCGCTGTGAGTATCTGAAACATAAAGACCCAAGGCTTCAAGACACGTTTTGATTTCTGTTGTACTGGAATGAAAGGAACTACTCCATTTTAATGAGCGTAACTGGGGGGGTGGGAGCACTTGGGCCTTCTCAGAGCAAATTTCTAAGAGTCATATTGGAAATAAAAAGAGGGATCTGTCACTCTGCTCCGTATTCTCTTCTGGGTTTGAATGGCTCAGGCAGAATTTTGAAAATTTGTCACTGGTGATTTTGAAATACTAAAAAAAAAAAATAATTCTAGACTTTGTAAAAATAGGGAAGATTTACAGCAGTGAAAAATAAAAAATGCTCATGGTATTAGGGAAATAATATTACCTCATGGGCTAAACATAATTAAAGCCAGTAATCCTGTTGAACATCTTACTTGAGGATATGAGGTGAAGGACACTGGCTAACTTTCACCACCAATGTTTGATGTACCTTCTGCTGTAGACAATTGGTTTTGAGTTCATCATCATTAAGCAGTAGAGTAGATTTAGGAAGGTGACATAAAGTGTATCAGCCCATAACTTCATGACAAAATGTATACGATGTTGAGAAAGCTGACAGAATGAAGCTTGGATTATTCACAGGTCATTTCCCCTTAGGGAAAGGTTTTGGAGCTATGACTGTTATTTCAGATCCCTTTTTCCTGGTCATGTGGTTTTGCTCAACACATAGCTCATTTGTTTGGGTAGTGCATTGGTTGGCAGAATATATCTTTGAGCAGATGTTATTTCCAAATTGGAGGTCATGATCTTGGAAGTGCAAGTGGAAATGGGGTCATGGGAAAACCTGAGAATTGCTGGAATGTGGTGAAAGCAAAGTAATCTATATACATTTATGTTGACAGCAACCACAAAATGGTTCCCTGAGGAACTCAGATGAAGTTATCACAGAGAGTAGTAAGGTAAAACTGACATAAACAGCTCAAGGTTTGGGCCTGCTGTTCTTCAAAAATCTTTAGGTAGTTCATCTGTCTTAAATCTAAACCATGTGCTGAGATACCTTTCTAATCACAGAAATCAGGCTTTGTGGGGAAGTTTCATTTGAGTGTGCATGGAATATCATTGCTTTCGGGCAACCAAGAAACTTCCTTTCCTGACAGTGAGAAAAGTTTCACATACCATGTGCCACAGACATGAAAGAAGATTTTCATCTTAGTTTTTCAGGAAATATTTCCATATATGCATATGTTTGTCTACTTTTCATCAGAGGGCTCTTCCAGCCCTCAAAGTTTACAGGTGGAAAGACTAAAACTAGAGAAGAAGGAGAAAACATGCCTAGTATGTCCAAATCCTTAGACCAATAGAAAGTTTTTCACATAGTTTTGCATACTAGGAACTTACAGCAGTACAAAGCTAAGTGTCTGTGTTGCTGCAGAACTGGGGCTGACCTGCATGATTGTCTCAAGAAATCTGGCTGCTACAGGCAAGTTTGCAACTGCATGGAACATGTGGGTGACAGATACATTTGAAGGCAGATGTTGTGTTGATCCTTCTGCATCATATGATGCATGGAAATTACTCTTAAGAACTATTTGAGATTTCAGGGCAAATAATAGCATCATTATAGAGGTTCTGTTTATTCCTTTGAATTTAATGTTCCCTTTCCCACATATGGCACTGATCGTGCTGACAGACCGCATATGATGGAGCCTTTGGTTCAACTCAGCAGAAACTTTCCAGTCATTAATAAAGGTCCTAAACACTTGATTAGTGTTTTGTCCAGTTTGTATTCCTGCCTGAATAAGGTTTAATTTTCCCACTCTGGTGTCTCCTCAATCTACTTATGTGAATGATATGAAACTTCTAAAAAAGTCAGTGTTCGGTCCACTGAGTAATGAACTCCCTCTTCAGTAGATTTTCAGTTTATATCATGGTTGAACATTAATGAGTAGTGAAAAATTAATACCAAAAATTAGAATTTCAGATGCAGACTCCAATCCTGAAAACAAGCCGGGGTTTGTTGAGTGTGTGAATCCTTTTGTATTGTGTTCTGTAAAGTGAAATAATTGCACAATTCTGTTGAAGACACTGATATTTGTTATTAAAATGATATAACATAGAGATAGCATTTCTGTTTCATATAAGCTACATAAGAGATACCTCTATACAGAAAATGCTTTCTTTACATTGTAATTTTCTTCACAGGTAACCTACAGCATCATCTTTTAAGTGAAATGCACATTCTGCAGAAGCCATTATAATTCTTAAATGCTTATAGGGCCAGAAAGGCTCAAAATTTGCAGAATTTCTGTATGTGCAGATTTTAAGGTGTAAAGGTGAGAACTGCCACCACTACAGCCCCCTACCTCTGTGCTATACAGCACTGAGGAAGTAACAAATATGGGTAGGAACTGGGAAACCAAGGTCCCTCAGTACTTTTAGAGTAGACTACTCTTACCCTATTTTCATCCATATATCCTTAGTGGGATGATGTGGGGGGCACTGAGCCATACTGCCTGCTGAAGGATTGGGAGATGATTGGGGGTGTGAGGAAGAGAAAAGAGGGTGGCACTTTGGTAGCAGTTTGATGCTTTGAGAAAAGCACTTTAGGAACAGTGCAATGTTCCTGCTGAAATGATCAGGTGAGGCTAATTACTTAGCTATTAAAATAACATTATTAGCTTACCAAGTTAATGTTATAGGGATTTAAGACATCTTGTTTTCCCTCTGATCAATCTTTTCAATTTATATTAGGACCTTGTGAGATAAGAATGTTGTTTCTAAATGAAAGCTTATTTGACAGAGCAAGCATTATTCAGCAAGAGCAGGGATTACATGATAGTCCAAATACATAGACCTTTCTTTAGACTATTCTCAAAATCTTCCTGCTAAGAGGAAACAAATGTCTAACAAAAAAGTGCACTCAGTCTTTTTGAAAATAAAAGTTCAGTCCTTAGTTTTTCTATTTTAAAAATGCCTTTATTTTAGTTTTGATAATATAAAGCATCTAACATAAAAAAAAAACAAACAAACAAAAAAAAAAAAAAAAAAAAAAAAAACCCAAACCAAAACCCAAAACTTTTCTCTTGTATTTCCATTTAGAAGTAATGATGTCCACAACAGACAAAAAGGCCCCATGTTTTTATTTATTTACTTACTTTTAATTCTGACATGCCAGACTGAAAAATCATCAGGAAGTCAAAAGTGCCTGCCTTAACCAAGTTACCTTGCGCTTTGTAGGACTGGCAAATACATACGGGGCACTGTTTAAATTGTAACCTTTTCTGCAGATACAGCCTTGCAGCTGCAACAGGGAATTAAACAGCTGAAACCAAAATCTAACGCCCACAAGCCCCAGGAAGTCACATAAGTGAAGTAAGTATCTGAGTGACTTTCACGGATAACACTGCCCTTGCCAGGGCAGGGTTTGTATTTCAATTTTAAGGTGGTTAGCATGTGCAGTGGTCTGGAAAACAGTATGAGCAATAATATATGCAACATGTAAATGCTGAACTCTGATACTAGCCCTGTGAGGAAACTCAGCCAGTGCTGGCAAGAGTTGTCAGCAATAGGTTCCCATAACTGGCTTGCTGGTCTGTGTCTATACTAACCATCTCCCTGTCTCAATATTGTCCAGGGACTGAACTTCACCATGTCAGTCAGTCAGTCATTTCCACCAGTTTAACACTGTTCATACCTGTATTAACAGCAAAAAAAATTTTCTTTCTCTGTTCCCTTTCCCACGAATCAGTAAGGAGTAAAAAGGAAGAGGAGGCTACCATTCCTCATGAAGATCAAATATCACTCCTTATTACTTCCAAAAATGTCATATGTCAAAACAGATTGAGGATTTTCTCTCTCACACAAAGTTCTGATATTCATTCCTGAATTTGCATTGTCCTTGGATATCTGCTCCTGCTTTGGCTTATATCCTGACTGTAGTAAACCAAGCAAGGTCTCATTCAGTAAAACCATGAGTTGAAGGCCAACAATAAAATTTGTATCTTAGAAACAGACTCAATGGCAATGTGACTGTTCCTCTCTCTTGTACATGGCTCAATGTGCACTACAGGAAAGATGACACATTCACATCATTTCAAGCTATGAAGACCTGTTCAGTGGCATATGTGCAGACTGGTGTCCACACTGGCTGAACCTAGGTGGTGACTGAGTGCACCAAGCCTACCATCTGCACCGAAGTCAAGAGGCAGTGTACACATAGTCCAAATCAAATAATGCACTTAAACCTAACTGTAACTTAACTGCATTAAAACCATCTCTACACACCAAGGACTTCACCATGCAGGGAATCAAGCGCTGAACACAGCCTAGAGGAGAGCTCTTCACTTTGCTGTTTGGATCCAGACCTACATAACCATGGCATGTATTCTCGGAAAACTCTTGCTTCTAAAGGGCAAAAAATATATGAATGCTTTTTTGTTTCTGAAACTTGTGTTCCTTTTCTTATTAGTAAGTATTTTAAGGCTTATCTCTCTGCTTTGATGACTTTGACCTTTCAGTTACTAATGACATAATTTGGCTTTGAACTTGTATATCACTTCACAGCTTCTTGCTTTCCCACAAAGGCACTGGTGCTTACTGGTATTTCCACCTCTTCCTACTTTTGTATGCACATTTGTGCCTCCTCAATATACAATAAATTGAGCCAACACAAGCATACTTTATACCAGCTGATTAGGCTTCAGATTGAGGCTGAGGAAGTGCATTGATGTAAAGTTCTGATTTTCATAATTTTTAAAATATTTTGTGGGAAATAAAATTATTTGTCAGTTTTCCAGTTACATTTTGTAAAATGAAGGAGAATAGTTTAAACTTCTAAGGTATCTCATTTAAAGTGTGTTTCTTCTTGTTGAATACAGAAGAATTCACTCTTAAGGTTAATTGACTTCAGATCAGATATTATGACTCAGAACAAAAATCTGGATACTTTTATCCAACCTTATTTTGGAGAAGGGCTCAGTAGAGATTGTTGTGAGTCTTTGTGAAAGAAGGTGCATTATCAGCAGAAACTAATTCCTCATGATTTTTATGACAATTGCAAGGGTAGCAGAACTATACTGTGACAGATGCTCAGAATCCTGAGCATCCAGAAAGATAAGACATTGCTATCTACAGAATAGATAATGATGTACAAGAGGTGTGCAAGAAAATAACCCGTCCTCTCTTCTGTAACTCATATTTATCTCTCAGATTAGAACACAAAGCTACAAACCTTTCTCATAAAAGTTTGATTAGTCATATGGCAGCAGTCAAGGAATAAGAGAATCACTCGAATAGTGCATTATTCACAGAGGCCTCACATCAGGAAAGCTTTTAAAAATTGTTGTTCGGGAAAAATTTTAAACATATGCTCATACATAATTGAAAGAAGCCACATGATAAAGGGAACTTAATGAGGTTTTTAAAGTGTTTTCAGATCTTGCCTAATCACAGACTCTGTGGGACAGGGACTGCTGTTGTCTAATTATTTTGCTGCTCTCCTTTCTTCATGCCTTGACAAGGTAATGTCCTTTAGAGATCACACAGAAGAATATTTTTTGGGTTTCTATGACAGGAGAGGACATTTTGTTGAATTTTAGACTTAACCTCTGTCACGTCAGTCTGGTTTACTTTAGGGGTTGATTTTGGTTTAGTAGAGGAGGAAGAACTTAGATGACTAGTATGTCATATACAGTATCACATGTACTGACAACATGCCAAAGAGACAGATTACATGGAGATAACAGTTCTGACTTTTTACACCGGAAAATGTCTTCTAAATGTATCTCATATGATGTTAACTTCAGAAATATCTATGTTGGCCCAACAGGAGTGGTCTGAGCTGTATTTTATGGCTAGATGAAAAGGAAGAGAAATATTGTTTGCTCTTCATAAGGGGGAACATATTTCCTGAATCCAGTTTCTCTAGGGTGAATTCTGATTGAGTCAGTGGACCGAATCAGAACACAGTGTGATTCTGGATCTACTCCATGACCTAGGTCAGATGGGCAGAATTATAAATTGGGAAAGGAGTGGCTGGAGTGCAGCCATGCAGATAGGGATATGAGGGTGCTGGTTGATTGCAGGCTCAATAAGAGTCACTGGTGTGCCCTGGCAGCCAAGAGGGCAAACTGCACCCTGAGGTGCATTGAACACAGCATAACTGGACAGTTCAAAGACATGATTATCCCACTGTGTTCAGCACTGGTGCTGCCTCACATGGAGTACTACTATGTGTATTGCTGGGCCCCACAATTTAAAAAGGTTGTGGAGGTCCTTGAATGCAGCCAGAGGAGGCCAACAAAGCTGGTCAAGGTGCTGGAAAGAATGTCCTATGATTGAGTGGCTAAGGACTTTGGGCTTGTCTAGTTTGGAAAGAAGGAGGGTAAGGGGTAACCTCATTGCAGTTTTCTGAGGAGGGGAAGTAGAGAAGAAGGTTCTGGTCTCTTCTCTAAGGTATCCAGTGATAGGATGTGTGGGAATGTCTCAAAGCTGTACCTGGGGAGGTTTCAGCTGGACATTAGGAACATTTCCTTACTGAAAGGGTGGTCAAACAATGGAACAAGCTACCTAGAAAGATGGTCAATGTCCCAAGCCTGTTGGTGTTCAAGAGGCATTTGGACAATGCCCTTAGTAAAATGCTTTAAGTTGGTCAGCCCTGAAGTGGTCAGGCAGTTGGACTAGATGAGTGTTGTAGGACCCTTCCAACTGAAATATTCTATTCTACTCTATTCTTGTTTTCAAGATAGTTTCTGAGTTATTAACAGTATGGAAGCACACTATATTTCCCTCATAAAAACATACTGTCAGCTTTATTGACTCTTCCTTCTGCTGAGAAAGTTGTCTATTATTTATTCTTTGAAAAGACTAAGTTGCTTGCAGGAAAATTTGTCTTCATGTTCTTTTCAGAATTATTCATACCTATGGGACCAAGAAATAAAGATAATGAACAAAAATGTATATATGAGCAAAAATGTATATGCACAACGAATAAGATAAAAAAGATAAATCTTTTGTTCTGTTTCCTTTTTATCATGCTACATTTCTGATCATAGAAACAGACCAGTAAAAGCAGAATTCCTGGTTTTCAACAATAAATCACACAATTGCTGTATTGCTGATTGATTGGGTCAATTCTTCCTGACATATCTTTTACTAAGAAGTGTATGTCATTTTTTTTGAGTAGGTTGTAAAACTAATGTGACATTTCCTGGATTCCTGTACAAGAACAAATAGTGCTCTGCATTTTCTAACCTATGGAAATGAAAATTCTTTGACACTGGTAGCTGAAGCCATACTTATAGTATATGTAGATATGTAGTTTGCCTTTTGCAGCAGAGAAGAGTTTTTGTTTTGTGGGGTGTTTTTTTCTGTTTCTTTTTTACTTTTTTTTCCTCCTTGTTGTTGTTTGAATTAGTTCCATATCAGTAAATTTACTTAAAAACCCCCATAACTTTTCCACCCAAACTGACAAATTTTATATTTAATTACTATAATAGTCCACAGTTTCAAACTTGGGGCCTCAAATATCTTTCCAGACATGAAACATTTTCTGATGTGTGACCCAAATGACATTTTGATTTAAGTGGCTCTTTCAATTTTTTAAATACTGTTGAAAATAAAGCCACTTAACTAAGTCTTAAAGTATGTAATAATGAATCTAATTGTAAGGACAAAGCCACTTATATTTCAAGGGATTTGGCTTAGGAGTTGATTCAGATCAGTCAGTATTTGTAGATTTAACACCAAAAGAATGGTGTGGCTCAAACATAAATAATATGAATTTCAAAGGAACCTTTTATTCCAGTGTAGCTAGATTCAAATTGAGATTTTTTTTTTGGTAGCTTGGCCTTTGAGCCAAAAAATCCTATTTTTCTCTGTTACTTTAGAGATTTCACTGCCTATAACTGTGTTTCATTGTTACTGTGTAAATAAGCTATTTATGAGTTTCTGTATCAGAATTCAGAAGTAAGTCACGTTTGTGAGAAGTAAGGGAAGTCAAAGGTACCCGTGAAATGACTGCTATGATTGTATGCTTATTTGTAGTATATGGTTTAATCACCCCATGTTTCCATGCCCTGTGTGATCTCAAGCTACGTGGAAGGCCATTTGCCACCACAGCTGTTTTTTTATTACTGTTTCCTGTTTATTATTCTATATATATATAACATTTGATACATGAACATTTCCTCTTCTGTTAACAATTCCTACTAATGTAGCATTCTTTTACGAGCACATATGTTAAAACCCAGGCTATAGTTCAGCAAGGTATTTGAATACGTGTCTCATTTTAAGAATGCAAGTAGCCTCAGTGCTGAACTGCCTTAATTAATCAAGGCAGATATAAAGTATAAGGACAGTCAGAAATATGAGAACATCCTTTAAGCAAAAGAAAGATTAGGTTTTTGTTGGAAGCTCCGCTACCCCTCAACAATTTCTGCAGACTGTTGGCAGTTGTTTAAAGTATTTAAAACCCAGCAAATTTTCAGTAATGGAATTTTACTTTGGAACACTTTATTTTAAATTAGCCTTATCCCTATCAATAACAGTAAGCAATCTACAGGCATCATTCCAAACTCTTTGGCATATCCAAAAGCTATATGCTATGTCTTCTCACTTGCTATTGCTCTCTTATAGGTGTTCAAATTGTTCATTGACTAAAACAGGTGAAGCAGAATATAGTTATCAGCAATAAATGTCCTGCAGAAAATTTCAAGTTGTATTTTTATGTATACAAAATGTGCATAAAGATCACATGTATATAAGAACACTTATATGTTTAAAAGCTCAGTAACTAAGTCTTCCTTTGGGACATTATTTGATGATTAAAATTTAAAACTCCCATACATATATAGATATACAACTCTTGGTTTAGGTCTAAAATAGAATGGATTTGAAGCTATGTATCCTTAAAATACTTAATATACTGATAGGACATTTAGAGTCAATATACAGAATCAATTCTTCTTTGGTAAGCTACCTCCAGCGCTAAGTTATAGTATTAATATATATGGGACTATAAAAAACTGTCTTATATCATTATCTGAAACATGTTGATACATTTGACATAAACTTAATAAAACTGAATTTTGTGGACATCAACATCAACTAGAATTACCATGATTATGAAAATGGATATCTAAACTAGAGAAAAGAAATATAGAGAAGTCATGGGAGGAATCTTCAGGGGAAAAGTACTTTCCATTTCCAAGATCAGATCATTCCTTTTGCCAGGTCATATGAACAAGACACAGAAAGCCATAAAAAATCTTAGCAGGTTTTGTTCTGCTGCTTTGTGCTTTAACCCTTGACAGGAAAAAAGTTCCAGTGGGTTATTCAATATAGAGTTTAGATATCAGGTCTTATCAATGTCAGGAGAGATAATGAAAAAAAATGTTTGCTGTCTTCTCAGCTGTTTGGACAACCTCTAACAGCATTTGTGTGAAAATCAGAGGGTATCCTCTCAGTGCATTACATCTTATATGGGTTTTTGAAGCTTTCAATAAGACTATTACATCATCTACCAAATGTGATTCGTTCCAAACTTTACAGCCTTCTTCATCAGGTTTTCTCAGTTCAATGGTCCTAGCAGGGACTTCAGCCTAAATTACCACTTCATTGTGCTCCATGCCTCTGCGAATCAGAATTCATCTCCCTACACTACGACCCACTGGAATGAAACTGTGCAAATGTGTTAGGAAAAAAAAAGTTCATAGAGTTTTTAGTTTCCAAAAAAGTTCCTATTTAAATAAATGCTACACATTTATTTTATTAATTATAACTTAAGTATTCTTATTTGGGGATATATTTCACATTCTGGAATGCATGTGGATCAAATGTTTATCTCCTTCCTCCCTTCAGTGCCGTAGGAACAGCTAGGAGCTGGACAGCACAGCAAGGGATGCATGTTAAATATGTCACGGCTTGGCAGTATAGTGCCAACAGCAGCACAAGAGTTGTGTAATCTGTCTTTACACTCCAAACCAAGCACAAAAGATGGAAGCTGCTTTGCACGGTTTCCCAGCAAAGAAACGACTTGCTGTACACCAATGTGCAAACAATCCTTTCCTTGTTTTCACTTGAAATTCAATACTATACTGTATAATGCTGCAGTGGAAGACACTACATAATATTCTGGTATTTGAAGTTTAAGAATTCAGTGATGATTAATGATATATTCTAGTAGGAGAGTGTGGTGCCATAGCAGAACTGCCAGTTCTTGCAATTACCTACAACAATGTCCCTTAAATCCCAAGCAGTATTTTCATAAATGGAGAAAACTCAGTCATTGGATAGTTCTGTATTTGCACTGTGATTCTTGTGACAGAGATGTTAAATGAACTTCCTATGACTATTTTAACAGCATTAATTTATTCTCTTAATTATTCTGTCTTGTTAAGAGCAGACAAAAATTGTTGTCAATTTCTGATTCAAATAATTTATGTTCTTAAATACTATGTTACTAGTAATAACCACAAAGTAGTGCCTCAAATTCTTCAAAATATTCTTTCACTTTTATCAAGAAACTGTGAGTTACACTGTGGAAAGAGTAAGAGTCAGGCTTTCCCATCCTCTGGGATTGGGGTTTCTCATTTCCATGCCTGTAATTTGGTGCTGATATCCAGCAAGCACTGTAATATTGTGCTAAATCAACTCCTGACATTTTAAATATTGGCAAATTCAAGTGTCAGCTATGGAAGTTACCTCTTCAAGTAAAATTAAAATTTACCACATGATTTGGTTTATCATTTTTATAACAAAATTTCTATTTTCTCATCCATTGTATGACAGCATATAGTCCATACAATGGTCTGTCTTCGTGTATATTTTTATGTATTTAAAGATGTACATATGGCTGTAAATATTTCAGTTTGGTAGTCACCACTTGTTTGGCCTCCTCCCTTCACTCCACCCTAACCTGTTTATCTCCTGACTGGCAAATATTTCTTCCTGAAGGAGATGCATTTTCTGCTGTTTCTGCTGCTAAGTGTCTTGGCTTCTTTTTTGCTCTCTTTCTACAAAGGAATCTTTAGAATCCTATTCAAGCAACAGGATTTTTAAATGTAAATTGAGAAAAATTAAAAACTACCATTAAATTCAGTCCTTGTCAGAAAGAAAGGGAGAAAGAGAGGACACAAAGAAAGAAAGAGAAGGGATATAATGATAAGAAGAAAGAAAGAAAAAACATCTATCACATTAAAAATTTTTATGTCATTAGTCCTACTTTGTCAATTTGTTTGGACCCAGTGTTTTAAATTGCAGTGTTTTCAATGGAAATCTATGTTGTGTTCAGTAATTTCTCTTTACCTGAAGATTTTTTAAGTGACTTTGCAGCACTCTGAACACAGTCAGATTTTGCTAGACAGAAGGGTTGAATTGCAGTGCTCCTAAGGCTACTTTACATTATACTGGGTAAAATTAACAGAAGTGTTTTAAAAGTAGTTTAAAGCCACCCCTACATTCACCACAGTTTCTATGAATGTGAAACTAGAATTCTATTAAAGAAATTTTTGTGACTTTCCCAAATGGCTCAGACAACCTGAAGCTACTCATTATTTCACCTTAAGTGGCCTGTTACTATGAGCATGTACTAACAACAAGCAGACAGAAACCTCTTTTCCTCTCTCTCTCTGCTTTCCTACTTATTACTGAAGTTGGGGTTTATTTTTAACTGTCTAAAAAATAAATTAATCTTCCATATTAACAGAATAGTCCTCGCCTACAATAGGAGTGCGTGGTTGCCCATTCCCAGAAGGTATGGGGCTGCTGAAGCACCATATGGATAAAGTCTTGTTTATGTTTCTGTCTTCATCATGTAGATCAGGAAGCCAACCCACCCTTCCACATCAAAAGGTCACTGCCAAAAAGAATAGCAAGGAAACTCCTCCAGACTTGCTGAAAAGCATCCAGAAATACAGGAAGGCCAAAAAAGTGACAGTGATGAAATTAGGCAACCTAATAACTAGGAATATTTTTCTTAATAGTGAACTTTCAGGTTTTAATAAAATGCTTTCACTTTCTTCTCCCTCACATTTTCTTTTGCTATTTAATCTGTTGGCTTGTCCCACAAGGGGAGCAATGTGTGTATGTTATATTCTAGGGCCAGATGTGACTTCTGTGATAGTTCAGTCTTCAGCTTCATGTATCAGCCCAGAAAACTTCTCTGATAGTTATCTGCATTTGTAGTAACCATGCTAAATTTCTACAGATAAATAAAGGCCCCGATGCTTTCTCCTTAGTATTTGTCAATGTCTGTCTTTTTGTGCCAGGAGGCTAGCAAGCTGCCATAAGGTGCACACCTTTGCATAGGGGGTTTACCTTCCTTGATGGGTTGCCAGTCCTGCAGAACTGCTTCCTGACCCCTCTCCCATGACACGGGGGAAATAACAAATGTTGACAGGGTGTCAGCTAGAGCTGCCCTTCCTATGTCAACCTACATGTTTCCATGTGGCAAATCCCCCAGTTTGATATCTTTGCTTTCAGCAAACCACTGAGTGAAACAGTAGTGTCTAGGGTCATATGCAGATTTAGGGACTCAATAATATAGACTAAGACTTCTATTCAGGGCATTAACTCATTTTAAACCACATCCCAAAAATATTTGAAACTGCTTTATGGATTTATACCTAGGATGAATCACTTCACCACAGCTGATATTTCAGCAAAATTACATAAATAATGTTTTTAGGGGGGTAGGAGGAAGAGAAGGGTGATTTCTTCATATTCTATTCCCTTTGATAAAATCACTAAATGTAGAATTTCTTAGGCTCCCCTGTAGTAATTCTGATTGACTGATGGTTTTGAAATCTGCCATGAACTTCAGACATGTATTTATGCCTTGAATTCATCGCTTGAAAGACTACTTTAACAGTAATGGTAAATGTCACCACATGCTTTGAATAAATAGTACTTCTTAATGATGGAGGAAGATAAGGCTGGAGAACACTTGTTTTTAAATTTACTTCTTATGGTACTATAGCTCAATAAATATTTTCAAGTCAGCCTCAAAGAGCTAAGTGGACTGAACTTAAAATTATGAGAAAGATTTGAAGTCACACAATATAAGTAACTAAGGAAGAACAAAGGGTTTCTTCTTAAAATGTGGAGCAGTTAGTAAGTTTACATCATGTGAATCATAAATCTCCAGAAGCAACTTGCAAATGGTTATAGTGATGGTTCTGCATGCATATTCTAATGGGAAATGAAGCTCCATTATTTTAACATTCACAATAAAAATAATGGGTTTTATCAGTTATCAAGTCCTATGCACATCAAATAATTTTAAAGCATGAGGACTTCATATCAATTCAGTTTTGTAGCACTAATGATAAATTCATGCTTTAGTATAGACTTGAGATTTTCAGGCTTGTTATTATAGCTTTAGTTTATAATTACCTCTGTAACCTAGGAACAAAACAAAACAAACAAACAAAAAAGACAAAAAACCCCAATTAAAAAAAAAAAAAAGTTTCCTAGCAGCTGAATAATTCATGAATATTGTCTTTTATAAATTCAGTTTCCATCCTTTCACTACCAAAAGCAATTTTGGTAATTGGACTAAAGGTAATTGGGCTGTTGCTGGCATAGCCTAATGTTAATGGAATGGAGGGATATTAGGAGAGCACACTGCACTGGGTGACCCTTGCAGTTCATCTCTCTCCTCTGCTTTGTGTCCATGTAACCACCACCTCTCAGGAGAACAACTAAACAGATGTTTTAGCTAGGAGAGGTAGCAATGTTCTGTCTTCTTTTTCACACTGTGGTGGAATCATTTGTGAGTTTTAAAGCAAATGGGTGAATTGCATCTCTCTACATGTGCAGAAAGTTCACATACATGTTAAAGGTAGTTAATAAATATTCTCCAATGTCTGCAAAACTGTATTTGCTGAGAGAATGGTTCTCTAGCACAGAAGCGTCTTTGACCTTAGTTTGGGATAGGCTTGTCTCTCCCTTTCTTCTAATGGAGCTTTTGAGTACTTCCATGGGAAATTTCTTAATGGAAGGTTAATTAGAGACCTAACTACTATGCATTCTATACACTTTTTATATTATTTTTCCACTATACCATATTTTTGCTAAAGACCAAGTACTTTTGCAAAGCAAAATTAAAATGTGAACTGATGTTCTTTCTACACTTATGTACCATGTTACATCATTCAGTGATGGTGACAAACCACTGGAACAAACTATTCAGTAAAAATGACTTGTCCATTGGTAGAAGACTCTGAATCCAGGCCGGATGGATGCCATTCTGGAAAATACCTTCTAAGCAAATGCAAGATATTGAGCTTAAAACAAGCATCATTCAATTAATGTTTCTGACCTGTGTTAAACAAGAGTTGGACTAGAAGAGCTCACAGTCTTCCTGGATTTAAAAATCTAAAACCAGGATTAATCTTACCCCCATCTGAACAGTGACACTGCACAAGTCCATGCTGGAGCTAGATATCTAGGCTCCCTTTATAACTGTCATGAGATGAATAGGCACCTCTAGGTCACAATTCATCTCACCCTACTGTAGACAGCTGAAACGGTGCTTATTTTTCTCCACCAAGTATAGAAAGAGTCTAGACAGGTAGCTCAGACATAAATTTTACATTATATACATCTGAAGTTAGGCAAAATGAAATGAAACCATAAATCCATATGTCTTGGTACTATGAATCCAGTGAACAGTCTTTAGGAAACACTAAAAAACGCCTATAGCTATAGTATGATGTATACAACAGCTTTATTTTATAGCTAATACCTGACAGCCTCTCTGAGATAGTGTGGATGGGATCTCAACTTTCAGCCCTGTGGTCCAGCAGGAATAATACATGCTCTGTAACCTAGGCCACTATGAGGAAGGAGGATTCAGATGTTTGCCAGCTTAAGATTTATGTTTCTCTCCTTCTCTGTACCTCTCTATCACTTTCTTTGTATGTGAGACTATGCAAATAGCTGTCTGTGTTAAGTTGTCTGGAAAGTGAGACAAAATCCTGACAGCAATGGATCCTTAAACAGGGGAGAGGTCAATGATAAATGAATGAAAAAAGTTTGATGCTATCATACAGCTCTGTTTCCCAGAGACATACTATCTGCCCAGACTGGCAGACGTGAGTTCTGAGCATACACTTCCAGATCATTCATTTGCCACTGTTGCTGTGAAGGCTGCAAGGATAGCTGAACAACTTTGGAAAGTGCTTGAGCTGCCACCGCAGGAAGAAAAACAGACAGACACACACACAGTGCTGGGCATGGCCCACACCTGCCTGCTGAAGCTGCAGGGCAACTTTTGGGCAGGGGCCAGGTGGACTCAGTGGTGTGACAGCCTTCCCAGGGAGGAAACCTTGGCACCTGCCAAGGTTCGGAAGATGCAGGAGTGCATTTCACCCCTGCCCCTGCTGCTGAGCCCATGCTCCCTTTGCTGTAAGTACATCCTACCTGCCAGTCTTGGGTCATAGTGTGCCCATATCTATACATACTCACTGTATACACATATGCATTATGTATAGTGTATATATAATATATACAAACAGTATATACATACACACACTATACAGTGTATACATATTATACAGTATATATACTATATACACTAGAATATATACTATCTGTATACATTCTGTGTATATACACATATACAAAACCACATAAATACACACTATGCACATGGTAGGTACACACTATGCAGAGTAGGTATAGTATATACTTACTATATACTATATCCACTATATACTGTAATATATAGTATGTATACTCACCATATACATACACTATGAACGGTATATATAGCACATTTTGTGTATAGAGTATATACACTATATGTGTGTATACTATTAATGTATATACACTCAGTGAATATAGCATATATATTTATAGTATAAGTGCATAAATAATATTAGCATGCATATATAACATATATAATATATGCACACTAAATATACTGCATATACACTATGTATATATAGATTCCATGTACATACTACGTGTATATAGGTGTATAGTATATACTATATACAATATACTATATACTGTATACACACGCACACACAATGTGTATACTTCATGTAGATCCATAGTATGTATGTGTACAGATGTATCTAATGCAGTGAAGGCATTCGATCCCTTACCAGGCCGCGGGAACACTGGAGGGCAGGAGCGCACGGCAGCGGCTGTGACCACCCGTCCCGGGCGAAACGGCTGCGGGGGCTCCCCCCGGAGGGCCCCGCCACCTCCCACCGCCGCCGCGGCGGCTCCTCAGCGCCGCCCCTGGAACGGAGCGGCGTCGGGGCCGCGGAAAGGGCGGCCGGGAGGGAGTACAGAAGCCGCCCTCCTGTTATCCCGTGTCTGGCACGGAGACGTGGGGTGGCTCCGAGGTCCTTCGGGGTGCGGTGCCGAGGAGCTGTTGCATGCATGGAGTAGCCGGTGCTGGCCGTTCGCTGGTCTTGCTCTAAGTAGCAGTGCCCGTGCAGACTGCTCGGAATCTCACCCCGAAACAGACCCTGAAAATATTTGGGCATTCACTTGCAGAGTAGCACAGAAAGCTAGAAAGCAAAATTGCTGCCAGCACTTGGGCACTTTCAGTAGTCTGATGATGGTGACCTTATTGTGGCTGTTCTGGCCCAAGTTTGACCTTGGCAGTACCATAAGGAGCCAAAGAAGGGTAAAGGTCCTGTAGACGGCCATTGGCAGGGAGATTTTCATCTCCTCTACTCAAATGCTGCTCTGAAGGGCAGTATGGGATGTTGGGTGGTTTGTCCCGCCTGCATTTTGCTGTGGGCTGGCTACTCTCTGAAACTGCTCTGTGTCTCTGTGACCCTTTTGGAGTGAGCAAAACAGCCAGAAGGATGACTGATATGACAAATCTAACTCCTCCAGCCTCTGGGTGTATTTCTTCTGGTGCTTTCTGGGGAAGCAAGCAGCTTTCTGAGAGCCAGGACACTTCTGAGTCCTGGTGATAACCTGTGGTCCCCAAAGCTCACGTAAAACTGAGTTGTGCCTGTGCCAACCTGAAGTGCTTTAGTGAAAGGAACTTTTCATTGTATTTTGTGGATGCTAGATGGCAGTATTGCATTTCTTAAACAATTAAATTTAGTTAGTGAAAACTAGGAAGAGTAACAGCAGTCCTAAACTCTTGAAGAGCAGAATGCTGTCAGTAATGAAAGCTCAGATAGACTAAATAGTCATATAATTAAAATATTATGTTTACTAAGGGTTTGCCTGGAACAGAAGATACTTTATACTTTCTTCTTGGCCACGTACGTCTTCACTCATGTGAGTTGGTTACAGCACTGCTCATGTTTTATAGGTCTTCAGAAGTAGTCTCATGGTATAAGTCACTTTTTGTGTAATTTATAGCACTCATGATGAGCAGCACTCTTGTGAAGGGTGTGGGTTAACCTTACCCCACTGACACTGGGACTTAAATCTTGTGAGATTTTATCACAACTGAAAGAGGCAGACTCATTGTGATTATCTCAGTTCATGGATTAATGGATAAGCATCCACATCATTGAGTTCTTGATCCAGTAAAGCACTTGAGCAAGTATTTAGCTCTAAGCATGATTAGTTCATGGTTTTAATAAGATTACTCATATGGTTAAAGTTTGACAGAAAATTAAGGGCCTTTCTGGATCAGGGCCTAAAGCCATCATTGTAACTTGGCAGTCTTTGTAGAGAGGCCAAAGGCTGAGTAACTTTTTTGAGTAAGTTGCCCTCTTCTTGGAATCCATGGTTGCTTCAGGATACGACTGGTACTGCATGATTAGCTGGCAATGCAACTAGACTCTCAGTTGTGTCTGCTGTGCTAAACAACAACCGTAAAATCTGTGAATACAGCGGCTTCACTGGGCAAGTTAACTCTGAAAAAGAACTTGAGTTCCCAGGTGGATCTAGTTAGCCTGATCTCCAAGTGATGAGGCTCAGGCAGAGGGTTGGAAGTCACAGGACCCACCATGGCTGGTTTCTAACCTTTGAAGAACAGCAGTGGTGGAAAAGGAACTCTCAAGCAAAAGAAGCAAATTTTGACATAGCTGGGGATAGAAGGAAAAGCTGGTTGGCTGCTTGGAGGTAGGCAGCTCAATCTGGTGGTGTTCTCTAGCTGGAGGCTGGTGCGTGGGATAGTTTTGGGTCCTAGCCCCAGGCACTGGGAAACTGCACATTGGAACAAGCTAACAAAGGGGAGACCTTAAAAGGAACTGAGAGATGTCGGGGGGGGGGCAGGGGGGAATCAAAGTCTAAAGATGGATGAAGGTTGAATTTTCATGGGAGTGCTTGTCTTGAAAGAGAAGGCAGTCGGAGGGTTGCTGTCTCTGTTTAATAGATTTTATTGAAGTATTCTGGAGAGTATGAATTCTGACAAAAGGCTGAAAGGTGAGCCATCCTCGTTCTGAAAAGAGCAAAAGTTCTTTGTGCTGTGGCACAAGGGGGTATGTCTAGGATGATGATGTAGGATGTGGAAAGTTGAGACAGCAACTGGGCTTATGAACCTGGTTAAGTTTTGTTTTCCACAGGAAGTGAGGTTCCTCTGAATATTCACCAGAATAATGTGAGGAGACTCATAACTTCTTTCAGTTAAAATATAAGATGAGCTGATGCTCTACAATTTTGTGAGCTTTTATTTTGTGGATGTAATGAGTCAATTTCCACTGTAGAGTTTTTCCAATACCTTATTGTCTCTTGTTGCAGCAGGAATGTTTATGTAAACACAGACTCCATCTGTAAGCAACAGTTTAAGTATACACACAATATAATATGTAAACTATAAATATAATATAAAATATAAGAATGCAGGTTATTTTTGTAAGAACAAAACTGAAAAATCAGTCCTAAAAGTGAAATGTGTTTTAGAGATCGGTCTTCCACTATGTGACTAGCACAGAGACAGTTACTTCATGTTACTGAAGTCAGATCCTGTAGTGGGAATGCTGTTTTTATAAACAGCTCTGGTATAAATTAACAAAGAACTAAAGTTGTAGCCTGGCTGGAATATTGATGTTCTGTAGGTCACCAGGTCACTATTTTATGTTTAGTGTCAAATAAGACTTGATCAGTTTTATTTACAGTTATCACATAGGTTTATAAAATAAAACTGCAAATAATTCTTGTGCGGATCTCATTTTTGGAACAGTATAATCTCTGATAGCATCAAGTGATCAGTACTGGAACTGGTCACACGTTGTTTGATCTGGCTTTATTTTAGTTTTCCTTTTTGCCTTACCATGGAATATTTTGACATTTGTTGAAACTCCTCAAACTTCCAACTTTCCATTTGGAAATTGATTGAAGCAACATAGTTTATTTTCAGTAGAAACTGAATTTAAGTATTTCAGACTTCATGTTTTGGGGCTGCTCTCATGCCACCTAGGAGTTACCCTTCTGATAACCCCTGCTCTCATTCTTCCATTTGAGCAAGGCTGGGCTGTGTTTCATGTCCGTCTTGTTATAAGACTTGTCTCACTGACTGAAGTGGTTTCATCTTATAACGCTTGTCAGGTGCTGTAAATTATTTAGTTCTTTGATGGTGATATTTTTCTTTTTTTTTGATGGGGGGGGAAGGAAAAGACTTTAAGTAGAAAGCAGACATACATCTTGCAAAACTTCATGAAATTGAAACCCTGAAACTATTTTGTTAGAATACATGTGACCTGATAAAACAGTCCCTTTAAAGCCCATGACCTTTTTGAACTAAGTTAAAAATTAGAAATCTATAGTGCATTGCTTCTTGTTATACTTTAGCATCTCTTTGAGCATAGTCTTCCAATGGCAAGCTTTGTTATGAAGTCTTTTTATTGAGAACTATCGATTAATACTAGAAGTGCTTGACAGTATTTTCTATCAACACAATGTCATTAAGAAAGTGACTAGTTAAAATAACACTCACACCCGGGGCTACTTTAGTTCAAGTGCTTTGCCAGTCAAGAAAACACTTTTTTTTTTTTTCCACATACATTTAAATTTTTTATGTCTTAAGTGCAAGTCTGTACAATGCACATCTCCAGTTTCTTTAGCTTGTATATAAGCACACAAAATCTTCAGGCATGCATATGGAAGTGTCACCTGAGTTTGCTATCATCAAAATGCCAGGGCAATGTTTAGTTTACCAATTGAAAGGGCTGAGCCAAACGTCTTTATGCTTTTCACCCGAGGGATACCTGGAGTTGTGGTTTCAAGTCAAGAGTACTAAATAAGGTAATGGGGGAATCAGGGAAAATTGCCTATGGATTTTTCTAGTGAATGGCTTTTAACAATGTATGTTTGCTGGTCATGGGTAAATGGAAGAAAAATCACAGCATATGTAACAGGGTGGTGAACAATCAAGTGCAGGACTGTAGGACTTGCAGGCAAAATATTTTAGTAATTGGTTTTATTTTTGTGTTTTTGTTTTGTTTTGTAGTGGTACCAGTTAAGTGTATGCATTAGAAAAGCACGATGAGGAGATGCAAAATACAACAGAAATCTTGAAGGCCTGGCAAAACTTGACAGTTTGATCTCCTCTTCTTTGAATATTTATGCGTGCCAAGAAAAGGAATTACTGTAATTTTAAATTTCCCAGAGTGGCTTGTGGCTGAGCTGTTAGCATGTGTGTAAGAGGCTGGAATCCTGTGGGGAAGGTGGAGGTTAGCTAAAGGAACTCAAGGATACTTGAGCCAAATGGCAAAAGTTTAAAAAATGAACATTTAAAAATTGTTTCTCTTGAAAGCTTTAATATATCTATAAAATTGCACTGGATTCACAGATACGATGCCAAATGCAGAGTCTACATTTTGTAGTAAAAATGTAAATGGGATTTTAATTCTTCTTTTAGTACAAATATCAGTGCAACCTTTACATACCTCAATAGCAGATCAAACAACTATAGCTTGTTATTAATAAGGCAGTCACACGGAATCATTGAGCTGGAGGAAGATGTAGGGATGCTGAATTTTTATATATTTTTTTGTTTTTAATGAAGTATTATCTTTCTCAGAAAACAGTATCTGAAGGGAAAATGTATCTCATTTGTTGGGTTTTTTTGCGAAAATGAGATTTACCTCTCTATCCTAGCATAAGAGCTCCAGTTTATTCAAAGCAGGATCATAGATTTTTAAAGAAATTATTGAAATGTTGCTTCTCAAGTCAGCTAAATGACCTATTAATGTAATTCATCACAACAGAATCATAGAATGGTAGATGTTGTAAGGGACTTCTGCTCTTCTTTAATTGCTAAGTTATAGGGGAGTCTTTATTACTAAATGAATACAGCATGTTTTGTTTCAGGGTGCTGAGGGACAGCTGTGATCAATGGAGAATTTGGTATTACTTGCAGAATTTAATAAACACCCCCCCACAATTTTTCCTTTAAGTCAGACCTGAATCTGTTGCATGATTAGTATTGAATAATCCTCCACCACAGGACATGAAACAAATATGCTTTTAATATGGCTTATGTATTTCTAATATAGCCCAAATACATAGCAATTATCTCTTGAGGTCTGTCCACTGGGAACATCAGGAAACCCTTTTTTATTGTGAGGGTAACCAAGCAGTGGCACAGGTTGCCCAAGGAGGTTGTGGAGTCCCCATCCTTGGACATACTCAACAGCCATTTAAACATGTTCATAGGCAACCTGCTCTAGGTGGCCCTGCTTGAGCAGGGGGTCAGACAAGATGACCTCCCTTCCAACCTCCACCAGGCTATGGTTCTGTTATCCCTGTGGGAGAATAGTGCAGGGAGGGGAGAGAAGGTAAGGGAGAATTGATGAGAAAGAGATATAATGGGAAATTTTTTTTTTTAAATTTTGTTAAGCTTTCTGAATATTCTGTTTGTAAGAACTAGCTGGCAAAGTAGTGCAGTAAATTTTAATGATATGAAGTACTGGGCCATCGGGTGTTTGCGAGCAATAATGGAAGCCAGTTTTCTCAGTTGAACAAATTCAAGTTGATCTGTCTTGGGGCCTCTATAGGAGAACTACTATCAGCAGACTTTCCAACAGTAAGACAGTTTCTCCAAGATTTTGAAGGCTTAACAAAATCCTATGACTCCCTTGTTTCCCTATAAACACTACTTTCCATCTGTGATTTTATTTTTGGTTGTGCAGGAAGGGGGGGGAAGGGAGATAGGTTGTATAAATGCTTTCTCTGCCTCCCCCCTTGGTGGTTCTTTTCCTTTCAATGGATGAATAGGATGACTCATTTCCCAATCTCTATTTGTTCTCTTGGGCCATGTCAAAGCCTCAGAAACCTCACCCCTATGTCTTGCAACTTCCTTCCAGCTTGCATGACCAGGTTTCCTACTTGTAGATGGTGGACATGGTGAGCAACTATTTCTCACTGTAACAGGGAATGGGGATGAAGTCAGAACATGAGCATAGATGGGGAATTTGGGAAACTCTCCAGGGCCACAGCTGGATCCCTGCATGTTCATTTGTTTCTTCCTGCAGTAGTTCAGAGCTAATCTTTCCAGAGTGACCGTGTAGACAGTTCCTCCATTCCCATGCTGACACTTAGATCAGAAAAGTCCATTTTGTATGTCCTTGACCATCATAGGTAGCAAGGTAGATCCAAATGCCTTTGCTCTCTATGTTTCATTTTTTAACTGACAGCATGACTGTCATCAGTTACAGCTGTAACACACTGTTACACAGAATTAAACTAGGGTGTTACCATTATCAGTTTCCTCAACTGTCATAATCTTTTTTTGCTGTTTTATTTACTTTGAGACAGTAAAGCCTTTCAGATATTTTTAAAACAGAATCTTGGCTCTTACTTATAACAATCTTAGTGGTCTTTAAAGTATGAGGAACTTCTTAACCTGAGCTAAGTGTGAGGAATTATAGTCTTTTGGGGGGCACACAAGTGACCTTCTTCCTTCATCCTACTCCCAACTCCCTTTTTAAATTTTTGACAAAAATTTTGTTTGTTTTTCAGTGAGGTTCCCTCATTCTCTCCCAGACCCCTGCTTTTCTTTAATTAGGAAAACATTATTTTTATTCTAGAAACAAAATTGTTGCAGTAGCTTTTTAATCAGCCATTAAAAAAACAAAATTAACTGAGATTGAACTATCAATGTGCTCTCTCTCTCTCTCTTGCACACCCCTCACCACCATGCACCCCCTCCATCCCCATCCCCTAAAACATGTTTTCTGGATAAGAAGAATCTTTGTGACTTCAATATGACTGTTGTATTGAAAAGATGCAATATTCACCCTTGACTGTTTTATTTGTACTGTTAGAACACCCTATTATCTAATTATATTTTTTAATCTATTTAGATTGCAATTTCAGTAAGGGCAACCACACAGTTGTATTTCTACAGGATCTTGTGCCAATACCCTGACTCTGGCACTGCAAATGTTTAACAAAATATAATTCATACTAATTTCATCTAGCTTCAAAACTTTTGGTTTTGTTTTATTGTTTGAGAAAGGTGAGACACTGAACTTCTGAACTTTGAAACTTGGATTTATTTTATTTTATTTTTTTCCCCTGAATAAAAGAAAAAAGAAATAATTTCTAGTTGACATCTGGTTCATTGCTGATGTTTGATTTATTAATTGGTTTTTTTTTTCCCTCTTGATCTTGCTTTTCTTTTCTCTGCCTCTTCCCTGTGGATACCTTTATCTTTATTGACAGATCTTGGACATTTCCTTCATCTTGCCAGTCTTTTTTTTTTCTTTTCCGCTTCCTCCTTCCCACTGCCAGTCTCTGCCCCGGTGGTCTGAAAACTCAAATGGAAGCAGGCAGCAGAGCTGGCTATTTTCCCTAGAGCAATTTCTACACTGGGAATATTTCTTGCCTTAGGCAATAAAAGTCATGTTGGTCCGTGTCTGTAATGCCTGATCCTGACATACCAGAAGGGGGCAGTTAGAATAAACTCCTTGCAAAACTGTATGGAATATGTTCTGGAAAAACAAATTGCATTAAGCTGAGGAAAATGCAGCTGTGCAGCACTTTGGCACACAGAGTACAAGTCCTACCTGACGCCAGTTCTACTTTGTGTACATACTGTACAAACTGGGAGAAAGCACATAACACAGCATATGGTGTGCCGGATTATCACCTCCTTCAAATCTCTAGGCAGAGATTTCCAGATACATTTAGCTACATGTATCCTGTCAACTCTCTACCAGGTCATGACCAGTAACAGGATGATACCTTGTTGGAGCCAAATGTGTTGAAAACAAAGTCATTTAATGTGAGATGAAGCAAGGATACAGGAGAAATATTTTAGCCAATCAGATTTAGTATAATCTCTTGGTGAAGATTTCAAGCCTGATTTTTGTTGAGGGTTGCTGCAACATACTTACAATGCTCTCAAAGGGTAGTGTAGCAAGCACTCTATGTTCACTTACTGACATTAAAAATAAATGGTGGCTGTTAACCTAACATAGCAGACTGATGTTTTAGAAGAAACCAAGCAAAATAGAGCAAAATATCCATACAGGCTGCGGGTGAAGGGATTGAGAGCAGCCTAGTGGGGAAAGACTTGGGGATCCTAGTGGATGAAAAATTTGATGTGATCCGGCAATGTGCACTTGCAGCCCTGAAAGCCAATTGAATCTGGGGCTGCATAAAAAGAAGTGTGGCCAGAAGGTCAAGGGAGGCGATTTTCCCCATCTTCTCTCCTCTTGTGAGACCCATCTGTAATACAGTATCCAGCTCTGAGTTTCCCCAGAACAACAAAGACATGAACATGCTAGAGGAGGGGTCACAAAAGTGATCAGATAACTGGAATACTACTTCTCTGAAGAAAAGCTGAGAGAGTTGGGCTTTTTCAGCCTGGTGAAGAGAAGGCTCTGGGGAGACTTTGTTATGGCCTTTCAATATAAATATATAAATAAAGAAAGGGGAAGGCGATTTCTTACTAGGGCCTATAGTGACAGGACAAGGAGCAACAATTTTAAACTAAAAGAGGGTGAATTTAGTTTTGACTTAAGGAAGAAATATTTTATGATGAGGATGATGAGCCACTGGCACATGTTGCCCAGCTGTGGATGCCCGATTGTTAGAAGTGTTTGAAGTCACATTGGATGGGGTTTTGAGCAACCTGATCTAGTAGAATATGTCCCTTCCTGTGGCAGGGGAATTGGAGTAATGATCTTTAAAAGCCACTTCCAACCCAAAACATTCTATGATTGTAACATATTTAGCATCCAGATTGGGATGAATTTCAGTCCTGTGGTGGCTTGTGTTTTGGAAAACAAAGGCAAAATTTTTAATGGTGACTTTGTCAGGCTTGTGGCTTTGCTTGTTTTTCAACATACCGAAAAGCACAGCTAGCTCACGATGTGAGCATTTTGCTAATGGCTATGAGCATGATCCACATGTCTCTTTCCTGGGAGATAAGCAGAAGGGTCTTTTCTGCTCTCTGCAGCACAGAACCTGCCAAGGAATGATACAACTAGGATGAGTTACTGTGAAGGGTTGTTTTGTTAGTGTCTTGTAAAACTTGTTCAAGTTGCCATTCTCACAGCTATGAAGTGAAGGTTATTGCAAACAATAGGTACCAGGTTTGCCTCGAGAACACATATTCAACAATGTGCAACAACTTCAGTTTGTATCTGGGATGAGGAAAAGGTCTAAAGGAGTCTCCAAAACTTAAATTCAAGCAGGGAACCCATCCTTTAATCATGGAATCATAGAGTGGTTTGAGTTAAAGTTCATCGAGTTCCAACACCCCTGCCATGGTCTGAGGCACCTTCTTCTAGATTAAGCTGCTTGAAAAAAAATACTTCTCAAGCTCTCCACATAAAGGTTTCATAAAGCTTCTAAGTGAAGATTTCAAGAACAAGGGTAGTTTCAGAATCAAAATATTGAGGTTAGATATCCATATACACAAAGTTTTCTTTGCTTAGAACAAAGTTTAGGTGAATAATATTTTTGCATACTAAGGATATGAAGGTGGAAACCAATTTTTTGCTGGATTTGATTAGTACAAAAAAGCCGATAAGGATCAGAGAAAAATAATATTAATTGTTTAAGGGAGACCAAGAACAAAGAATGGGAGTGACTTCTGTTTCTGACTGGATCATTGATAATCTGGAATCACCACACTGCTCTTCTGATTAGTAACTTACAGCTATGCTTTTCTCCATTTTGTAAAAAAACAATTTTGTATAGCTTAGGTTTCATAATCCAAATGAGAAGGACATTGTATGAACTTGTGTCAGAATAAATTCCACTCTATGATCATCTAATAGTAGGTATTTATTGTTATGGGAAGTGACTATGCTTGTGTGTAGCATTGGCTCTAATGCTCTAATGCATTTTGGCTGGTAGGGATATCAACAGAAAAATCTGTATTATGTTCATGCATGCAATGCAAAGGAGGTTTAAGATCAGTGCAGTACAAACCAGTAGCAGTATGGTCATCTCATTGGGTGAATACAAGAGTAATGGATTTAGTCATTACATGTTACAAAACAGAAAAAGTACTGTTACCTGCTAAAAGACCTTGTAACTTCTTTTATTTGCTACTCTTTGTGTATACCTCAAATGGCTGCATGCCTGTCCCATAGACCATGGGGAGCAGTGATAAAATCCCTGCTATGTTCTGCCACAGAAGTGCCAGGTACTTCTTGGTCTTATGGCTGCTTCCTTTTCCACTGTGTCTCCGTAATGTTGGGCCAAGGTGCTTGTGCGTGCCCAGGCCAGGCTTGATATGGGGGAGAAACAAGAAGGTTTTACTGAGGATTGTGAAGTTATTGTAGGGATGACACCCACAAATGCCAGGGTAGGAGCCACCCTTGGTTGTGTGGAAAACCTGGGAGCGATGCAGAATTACAATTATTCCCTTTGGTGAAAGGGATTGAAAACCCTATATGCAAAAATTGTGTCGTGTATGTATATGTGTTGCTCTGTATTATGAGATGAGCAAAATAAAACTGGTATTGAAAAATACTAAACTTTTAAAAGAAGTCAAATGCCTTTTCATTAGGAAAGATGATTTACTGGGTGAACTGTTAGACATTGTATGAATTATCTGGCTCTCATAGTTCATAAACAAGTTTCAGTAATGTTTAGTGCATGCGGGTGACTCACTGAGGGTTGTGAAAGTGACCCAGCCTTGGATCACCTTAAGGCCCTATCTATGCAAAGATGAGCCCTGGGGAGCTGTGTAGATAGCTCAGCCCAGACATGACCATAAACCACAGACCAAACAGGGCAGTGCTGCACCATGCAAAGTACCATAATGTCACCTAAGCCTTGAAATCCATCAACAAATAATATGTCCTGAGTCTCAATCCAAACCACTATTCAGAAAATATGGAGAAAATAAGATAGAGAACCTGGAGCATTTCAGTGTTGGTTTCAGACAACCTTGTGTATCCAGACAGTATATTCCAATCGGGCATAGCCTTGCCACAGTCATGTAAATCAGGGGATAAAAGCGCTAAGGTGCAGTTTAGGAATTGGGAGTCACCTGTCCAATGTTACATCTTGCCTGTATGAAGACCTTTCCCCCTTGGCCAGGACACTGACCAAGGTCATTTTTCTAGGATTGAGAGCTCTTACCTGGAGGGGTCAGTAAATATTTATCATGCTGAGTGAATATTTATCATGCTGTAAGTTTACAAATGCAGGTGATTAACAAACACATGTATAATTTTTAGTGCACTTTCTAGTTTGTTATAGTGCATTCTCACTTTTAAGTTGTAATAGTGCGTTCTCCCATTGCATCCATGTATTTAATCTGTGAGTGAAGTTCAAAAAAATTGTTTGTTTGAGCCTTAGAGTTAAACCTGTGAGTGAATTTCAAATAAATCTTTTGCTTAAACCTTGCAGTCTAGCCTCTTTATGCTACAGACATTCAGCTGAATATTCAAAGATACCTAGGCATATCTTGGTTTTGGTGCAGATATCCATGTCTGGCACTGTTAACTATGTCAGATTCTGAATTTTGATTTTAAGGCTCAATTTTTATTTCCCCAGTTTTGTACATTTTCTTTAGTGCAATTTTTATGGGTTTGACTGATACAGATTAAGGCCTGAGAAGTGAAATTTCAATTAAAAAAATATGTATGAAGTCAAATCTGTATTATAAGAAACCTTTCCTGGGAGAATGAAGATGTTGAATTTTTTGAAGTGTGAATTTTAGTTAAAATAAATTACTTGTTAAATGCCAAAGTACATTCCGTGTACAGCACAAATACAGGAAGGATGCTATTTCTGTCAAAAAGTCCACCAGCAGTGATTTTCTTCTTTTGTTCTCAGTGAGGAATTTTTTTCCTAAGCAAATTCTTCACTTACCTATGCTTTTTGCTTCTTAAGATAACCTGTAATTCTGCTGGCATAATGGAAAAGAAAGTAGTCTCAGAGGTAAATTGCAGAGCACAACCAGATGGTAAAAAAAATATCCTGCTGTAGCCTATTTTAAGAAGGGTAACAATTACAACCTTGCTGTGTCTAATAGTAGAGAAAATGATTTCTAAAGCTGGGGACTTAAAATGGAGAGTTTGTCTTTACTGGCCAATGTATGGCAACATGACAATGAGAAAATTATGGTAAAAGGTGATGTCAGAAAAGGTAAATTATCTGGCAAGTGACTTCAAGATGAAATAAATTTTTACTCTGAAAGGATACATTTTTTTCCCTCCGACCAAAAAGAGGAGACACTGTGGTTTGTTTTTTTTTCTTCTTTTTTTTTTTTTTTTTTTTTTTTTTTTTTTTTTTTCTTCTGCTAATGTTCCCTCAACCCCTGAAACCTATTGCTGTGTCCAGCTTGGCTATTTTTCAAACACAAATTAATTTACAAGAACAGCTGTGTGTCTTCCTCCTGAGACAGAAAAGTTCACCTGAGGTTCTTCACATTACCAACTCTAGAAAATATTCCACAGGCAAAATTAATTGGTAATTCTGAAACTAGTATGAGATGATGAGCCCAGACACTTTTGAAGTTTTATGAAGGCATCACTCTGAGGGCTCTTTATGCTAATTTTTTGCACTTGAGGTTCACCAAGAAATGTAAATATGGCTGGATATTCGGATTTGATGTTGAAACTTGTAGAACAGGTAGTATTTTTTAAACACTTAGAGGAAGAGACAAAACATAAAGGGAGGATGTCCAAGTAATTTTTTTAACCACAACTAATGCTGGTTTCTTGAGGGTTTTTTGTTTGTTTGTTTGGTTTATTTTTTATTTTTGTTTTTGTTTTGTTTTGTTTGTTTGTTTGTTCTTGATACTTAGTATAACACTTTTCTAATTTGCATGGCTTCCATATTACTTCATATCTCCAAATAGACATATATCTGCAGACCCTTCAAAGCTGGAGGCATACTCCTCTTCATTCTCAAATCAATGTTATGTCTCACAAAAAATTATTTTTTCAACCTTCAGCTTCTCAAGAAACTTAGATTGCTATTCATACGTAAACCAGTGTTAGTGCATAAATTCCACATCAATCATCTAATTTCCTGCAACCCTTGCTTGCAAGAGACGTGAGAAGAGGCACAGCTTTGCATGGGAAGGTTGTTTTTTCTGGTGTTTTGCAAAGTCCAATGTCATAAGAATTTACTTATAAAATCTTTATTATGGTTTAGCTCCAATTTCAGTCCTGTTCTTGGATTTGAAGTGCACACTGACTCATCAGCCAGAATGTCTTTCTCTGGAACACATTTTTTCAATTTCAGAGCAGAAACTGCAGCAACTTTTTTTTTTTCTTCTTCTTTTTTTTTCCCGCAGGTCTGCCTTCATCTTTTGTTATCAGATTTTGTTGCACAGCTACATTCTAGCACATTTGGTGATGTCAAAAGATCTTTGCTTAAGATATGTCATTACAAGCAAAAAATAATTGGATATGTTTGAGTGCAAATAGTTCTCAGCTCATGCATCCTCAATCCGTCAATAGTGTGTGTTTTAAACAACTCATTTGGAAGTGAGCCCAGTGTGCTGACTTTATCAGAAGTGTTAAGTGCATATTTATACTTAGGCACATACAGTCCTTATTCACAGCAAAAAAATGATCCTGCACAGCCAAGACCATCTTATACATTACAGGAGCACTGTCTAGAGCAGCTGGATTTCTGTGTTGGAAATCTGCATGTGTGTTGCTCATGCACAGATATTTCCTGATGGAAAATACCAGGTTTGCTGTACACACAGTAGACATTGCTGAAAGCTTCTGACTTGGAAGTGTTGAAGCGTGGGCTCACCTGTGTGCCTGAGGTGCATTTGCATTGTCAGTGTAGACTGAATCTCCTGTGCGTGCTAGAGTCACTGGTCATGAACATCATTAAAACCTTTTATCTAGGATTACTGAGGATGCTTATCTGGAGTTTCTGCTCTGCTCTCCTGTTAGATGTTTGGATATTTGGGGTGAATATACTGCATCAGGTGTTGCTAACACTGGGCTAATGACCGTTATTAAATCTACAGCTTTAATACATGTGGATCAGTTTTTTTCCAAAATCTATGTGTTCACTGGATCAGGAATCACCTTAAAGCATATTGTCCATTGAGGGTGTGGGAAAGTGTCAGTTTGGGGCTTTTGGTTAGTATCAGCTCTTGCTGTTCCCTGATCAATGCCCAGATTTGTCATACTATGTGCTAGCAGGAGTCATTCTTACACTCGTGGGAGATTCTTATTGGGCAGTATCATGCTGCTATAACTTCAGCACTCTACAGATTTAATTTGTATGTAATTAAATCATCTTTGAGTTGTCTACTTGAGGTTATGTTCTTGCAAGTTTAAAGCAATCTAACTGTCTCTTAGGATGGATGTTAGGACTTAAAGAAACCTTCTAACATGGACTGTGTGGCACCTGAACTGATCTCTGTGGTGAAACTTTAGCTGAAAATCTTATAACATAGAGTTGGGAAAAATTTTGTAAATTATTGCCGTAAGAAGCAGTAGACAACTGCTGTGGCCTTGAACATGCCTTTCAAATGAGCATGTAGTCATAGAAATAGAGTCATTTCCATGGGATAACAGAATATATGGGAGGATATCTATCAAAGTCTTTTTCTGTGTTTATCCCCAAAAGACATCCTCCCCCCTGCCCTACTGATAATGGCTAAGGTATTTTTGTAGTGACTTTTTAAAATCTCTAAATGTTATGTATTTGTTATGTGATTTTGTTTAGCTGTGCATGTGTTTACCTAGTTTTTCGGTTTTCCCATGTCTCTGACTTTCTGTAAAACCACTAAACTGAAGAATCTGCAAACACAAGTGGATATCTAGTTGTGTCCTCAGATAACAGTGCTTTGAGAAACTAAATTTTTACCTAAGAAAGGAGAAGGTAATTCTTATCCACAGTGTTGCACTTAGGAAAGGCCCTTTGTGCAGCAAATGTGGTTTAGATTGAATTATTGTTAGTCTTTGTGCACCTGAAGGAACTAATAGTATGTGTTTGTGTAACAATGCCTCTGTCTTCTGAGAATGAAAAAACAAGACAAGAAACAAGTTTGCTGTCAGTTGGATGTTTGTTTGCTTCTTTTTTTCTCTGAATTATAATTCACTTCTGGGATATTTCTGCTGTTTGCAACCAACTTGACTGCAGTTCATCATGAGGAAGTAATCAGGTAAAAATGTGCACTTTGAAAAGGAAGATAAAGGTTCTTTACAATAAGAACCTGCCTTTGGTGATATTGACCCTACTGATAGCCAAATACTATTTGCTTGGCTGATGGGGGATGGAAGTTTCTTGCTTTTGAAACCCCAGAATGAAAATGGAGAGGAAAACAACCCTTTCCTTTTTATCAATATTCATAGTTCAGAGTCTGACTCTTAAAAAGAGACTGTTTAAAAAGTCATAGTACAACATACAGTTTATATTTTTCATTCACTTTAGACAGATTGATGATGTGCCAAAGGACCCTCTAGAAATCTCGTCTTGACTAGACTGAAAACTGTTGACTCACTGAAGCTTGTGGACAGTGGTGTTAAAGCAATGTTGTGTTCTGGGTGGATTTGTGTTCAGAATTAGATTAGGCTTTTAATTTCCAAGGTTATACTTTGAAGTGGTCCCAGTAAAAAGAATTATGTAATTATAGGTGATTTACTGTGTCTTATATGGCAAATACTTGAAATTCCCTGTCAGTGCAGATTATCATGATGCTGTCTGTTACAATTGTGGCTGTGTGCTGACTTCAGCTGAGTAGTAGAGCCAGTTTTTGTATATGAATGAGCTTGAGAGATGTATGAGGCAGTCCTTTGACTTGCTATTGTAGTAATGGGCAAGCCAGGGGAGGATGAAACTCAGATGTCTGTCTGCACTGGAGTTTGAGCGACAGTGAGAAAAATACATTTTAAGGCTGACAAGGAAATAAGGATTCTGTTTTATGAAAAAAATAAGTCTTTGAAATATTCACTTTTAGTCCAAAAACACACAACAGATACTTAATGAGCACACCAGCAAGATAATTTTACAGAACCGAAACTTAAGCCTCAGTCTTCAGTCTTTGTGTTTCATTACCAAATTACTGTATATTGAGTTTCTCAACAGAAATCAGAAAGAAAGACCATACAGGATTTGAAAAGTCCTTGTGGAAAATTTAATTGAACTGGCTACAAAATATGGAAACTTTCAACTTAAAGAGTTTTTGGGGTTTTTTTGGTTGTTTGCAGTTACACTATTTTCCCTTTCAGGCTTTTCACAAATATTGGTGAATACTCTGATGAAATCTAGTCTCCAGTATGATACACGAGGTTGCCCTCAGAAGCAGAGAAATTTCAGTCCATCAGTGCAGATATTTGTTTAGAAAGATTCCAGCAAAATTTTCAGCATTATATTTTGAAAAAGTAGGTATTATGATCCAGAGCTGGCCAAGAATCAAAAAGAAGAGTCTTACATAACCAAGAGAGTCTTCCCCCCACCCCCATTTTTTTTTTCCCTCACAAAAAAAAATAAAAGCAAAAATAAAAAAGCAGCATGCTTCTGTGGAAATGTCAGGAGTGGTGTCCACTCTTTCATGATCTTGCTTATATAAAGCAACTTTAAAATCCATTTTAGGACAGTGGTAAACTTTGATAAAGAAAAAAAGGGTGCGATTTCCCCTGCAGAAACTGCACTTTCTGTGCAGAGACTCCTAGTAGTTGTTCTAGAAGAGACAGATTAATTATGTCCACTAATATTAAAAATCATCTCATCTAAGGCAGAGTTTATGTACCCTTGCTACTTCCCAGCTGGGGATGTTAGTTTCTGATCTCTTTATGTGAAGTGCAGAAGGACCCGTGGTCTTGTCTAATATTCATGTTGGCCACAGTACCCTATCAGGTACTTTCATAGCACAGACTTTTAACTCAAAGTTAATACATCCTGTGAGATGTGCTATCTTGACTGAGGGTATACTTTGGAAGGTGGCACTAATTGTGCTTCTGTTAGATGCTGTTTGAAGGTTTTTATTCAAAAAAGAGGATACTGTGAAAATCTATGTATCCATGAATTTCAGCATGTCCATGACAGTAGCTTTATAGTATTTTCTAAAACAATATGAAGTTGAGCTTCTTACCATGCAGAATGAAAACCTGAAGGAAATCTTAGGAATTTTAATTTATAAAGAGTTCGCTGAGTGAAATCTTATAAGTCACCTGAAAGGCTTATGTATTTACGCCAAAAAGAGTTCCCAGATCACCTGACCTATTTTTCTAAGGCTGACCTACTCAATAAGTTCTGACTAGCTCAAGACTTCTGGTACAAAGACTAAATGCACTAAAAACCACAGGAGAGATGGAGAAATCAAGATTCCTGTCTGGAACAATGACAAAGAAAGGAATTTTGACTTCAGCCCCATTTTGTGTTGGATATATGCTAATTTTTGTATGATGTACTTTGTTTCAGGCAAGTTACACACCCTCCACCTCTCTCCCTCAAAAATATACATACATCTTTTTAAATTATTTTCCTTCTTCCTTAGGGTTTGATCTGACAGCCAAGACAGTCTGTCTCAAAACACTGAAGGTGTGGCATACTGAAATCAGAGCAAAGATACCATTTACTGTCACTTTAATCTGGGTAAAATGGAACTTTTCAGATTTTTTTATTTGTGTTGTACTTTCTTCCTTTCTCTAGCTTTCTTTTTTCTTTCTTTTACTTTTTTCTTTTTTTTTTTTTTCATTTATTCTTGGAGATTATGAATTGATTGTGCCTGCTAGAAGTATCCACTGGAACAATATTGTTTTCCACTTAAAGAACATCAGTGGAACCAAACAGTAAGTTGTTGCAACACAAAGATATTGCCAGGTGTTTTATTACAGTCCATCAGATGTATTTTGATTCATATGAATGGATGATGTAATCAGAAGACCAGTAATTTGAACTGTGTTTAATGTTTGCCTTGAATCTTAAGTCCATTTAAATTGAATAAGATGCTGCATTAAATATACTTTATGAAATCTTGAGTCAATGTTTAGAGCAACAGTGAGGTAGGCAGATCCTTGCAAGTGTGTTTGTCAGCCTTCCTCTTTTGTGTCCCTTGAGCTTTGAGGAAAGGAAGACAGAACAGAAACCCATCTTTCTGACACCCTTCAGTGCAAAGAGAGGGCATGAAGGCTTCTACTTAGTGACCCTCCAAAAGATGGGAATAACAGCCAGCTGATGCTCCTGCAAGGGAAAACACAGCACAGAAGAAATGGAAACAGAAAGGAGGTTGTCAGCACACTCACCTTCTGAAAAGGGCATGGAGATAATTAGTGACTGCATGAAGGAGAATTTTTCTTTTGGAAAGAGAAATGATAAATTCAGGAAAGAGGAAAAGGTTCATTTATTGACAGCACACAAATGACAGCTCTCACTAAAGAGCTATTTGAAATCAGATAGAGATCTCTGTTTGGGTGGGCAACAGGAGTGAATAGTCATTCAGATTTTGTGCATTTCTGGGTGACTAGTGAAGCAGCCAGCACCTTATTTATGTTACTTAAGTAAAAGGAAAAAAACAACTCCAGTACTTCATGAGCTGAGCTCCGGTGTTGGTTTGTGAACAGAATTGTAAGGGAAGCCCCCTGGTGTTTACAGCAGGGTGGTGGTAATTTTGAGCATACTTGTTTTCATCCCAGGGCTGAAGTTTATTGGCCAGCTACAGCAGGCAGAGAGAGATTGACCTTTTCTTCCTTGGCTATGTCGTGCATGGTGCATACTACCTGCAAACCTGCAGTGTAAAAGATGGAGACACAGGGAATTAAATATTGTGTCCTTCAGTCTAAAACCAGGTTAAATCAATAAATATCACTTGAATGGCAATTTTTTGAGCTCTGTGCTACTGTTACTGATAGACATGGAGAAGGATTGGAAACACTGGGGTTTTTTTGAGAAGAGATATACTCTCCTGTCAGTTCACATAATCAAAACTAATGTCTGTTGCAACTATTTTCTTTCCCTAATGAAAGTATTTGAGTGCTGGAACGGTTTTCCCTGAGAGGCTGTGAAATTGTCATTACTAAGGATCTTCAGAACTTGACTGGACAAGACTTTAAGCAGCCTGACATAACAGTGAGATTTGTCTTCCTTAGAGCAAGCATCTGGACTAGAAAACCTCCAGAGATCCATCTCATCCTCAATTATTCTATAGTTTTAAACTGTGATGAAACCTGAATTAATTATGGCATTAAATGGGTAATGTAAAAAACAGCATTAAAAATCATAGAATCACAGAATCATAGAATGGGGTTTGGAAGGGACCTCTGGAGATCATTGAGTCCAACCCCCCTGCCACATCAGGGTCACCTAGGGCATGCCACACAGGAACAGATCCAGGCAGATTCTGAAAGTGTCTAGAGGAGACTCCACAGCCTCTCTGGGCAGCATGTTCCAGTGACCCATCACCCTCACAGTAAAGAAGTTTTTTCTCATGTTGAGGTGGAATTTCCTCTTTTCCAGTTTGTTATCTTTACCTCTTGTCCTATCACAGGCTGGCCCCTTCTACTTGACACCCAATCTTGACACTGCAGTAACACATGGTTAAGTTAGAAAAATTGTTGGTTTATTTTATTTTATTTTTTAAATGTGGGGTACTTTCTAAGTTATTGAGTGTCTTGTGGTCATAATGCATATTGCAATGTCATGTATACTTCAGTATTCTGAGGACTGTAATATGCTCAGGAGTCCACTGTGCTTGAATGCAATAGTGGGTTTCATGCATTAATGTGTGTGCTCATTGGATTCTCAATGATATAGGAGCAACAAGTAGAAATGGACAAAGAATATGGGATGATCTGTAAGATCACAAAGATCTAATGCATCTGTATGAAAATTATGATGAGGAAGCTGCTGTTAAAATGCAGTTCCAGTAAAATAAGGCAGCAGTTCCTTCTCTAAATAGGTATGTATTTGAGAAAAAGGGTCAAGACTTTTTTTTTTTCTTTCTAACAACTGGTGTGTATAATGTTTCCCAGAATGCTGTGATCCTATATATAAGAATATGGCCATAGGTCTTAGAATTGTAGAATCATATAATAATTTGGGCTGGAAGGTACTTTAAAGGTTATTTAGTCCAAGCCCCCTGCAATGAGCTGGGACATGTTTAAATCAGGTTGCTCAGAGTCCCATCCAACCTGACTTGGAGTGTTTCCAGGGAACCTGGACCTCTAGACACTTTCAGAATCTGCCTGGATCTGTTCCTGTGTGGCACCTACCACCTCTCTGGGCAACCTGTTCCAGTGTTTCACCACACTCATTGTAAAAAATTTCTTCCTTACATGTAGTCTAAATATGCCTTTTTTAAAATTTAATACCATTACATCTTGTTCTATCGCAACAAGCCCTGCTAAAAAGACTGTCCCCATCTTTCTTATAGGCCCCCTTGAAGTACTAAAAGGCCACAATAATGTCTCCTCAGAGCCTTCTCTTCTCCAGGCTGAACAACTCCAACTGTCTCAGCCTTTCTTCACAGAAGAGGTGCTCCAGCCCTCTGATCATTTTTGCTGCCCTCCTCTAGACCTATTCCAGTGTCTTTCTGGTGCTGAGGACTCCAGAGCTGGACACAGTACAGGTCGGCATAGCCTTTATTTTTCGAGTCCTATTGTAAGATCACTACTAATTCTAAAATGTACACAAAACTGCTGTCAGGAATTTCTAGCATCTTGAAGACAAACAACCAGAATAACTATTTGGATTCTGCTGTGAACAGGAGATGTATTTCTCTTTTAGTACACTGCCTTGAACAGAATACCCTATTTTGACCAAAGGTTGTACTTGAAACAGATATATTATCTTACTGGTGCATATTCAGACCAAAAATGCATAAATAGCTACTATGAGAGAGTATACATATAACCAGTCAAGACGTAATATTTAATTTCTGCAGGAAACAGTTTAATTTGGTATCATCCTTTTTTAGTGTGTATGTGAAAAGTCAGGTCTTGTGCACAAACACTTTGTATTTGTGTGTGATTATTAGCATTCCTCTGTTGGTGTACAAGGTCCCTGTGCAGGGGATTTGAATCACATTGTAAGTAGATCTGAGGCAACACAGACTTCTTTGAAAACAAAAGGAAACAAAAAATTAAGATTGTAAAAGCCTGAACTGAAGAACAGAAACTTTGCCCTGATGATACAGCTTTTCCCCATAGGATCTGCAAATGCAGATGTCATTCTTCTTTGCCAAAAGTTCCCTTTCTTGCCAAGTAGATTGGAACACTCCCAACATACTGGAGAAATCCAGCCATAGGTAAATACAATATTCTCTGGCTAACTAAAGTTCAAAGCTGATAAACTTATCACATGTCAGTATAAACCCACTGTGTTTTCTCAATGAGACAGCTTTGAATGATGACTTCTATATCTTATTTCATGAAAACTTCAAGAGATCTCTGTTTTAACAGACAGATCCTCACAAATTCATCACTTTTGTCAAGGTGTTGCACACAATGCTACTTTGTTATGAAGTCTGGTGTTTAGTGGCACTTAATTTTGCCAAATAGCCTGAAGTGGGAGCATTTTTAGCATAGAATTAACAATTAGGAAAAGCACTATTATTGCAGTCATCCTCAACACCCAAAATAAGTAGTCTAATACACTGTACAAAAGGTAATCTTTTCACATAGTAATTAAAATGGCTTTACCTAGAAGTCCGTCTTTCAAGAAAGCAGAATTCCAGACAACCAGGAAAGCAGATGTTACACTTCCATCTTAATAACTTAAAAGGGTTAGATATTTAGATATGCTGAAATAAGGGCCAGAGGTAGGACAAGTTAATTTGCTTTTTGTTTTCTAGAAAGCTTGATATTGTAAAATATTCAGTATTGCTTATCATTTGGGTTTGCAAAACATCTAGAGATGGTGCTTGGAAGTTATGAAACAAAGCCTTGATCATAACCTGCCTTTTTCCCCCTTTCCAGCTTCATGCTGTGATTGAGCAAATAGAGATCTTCAGAGTTAATCTGAAATTTGGAAAGAGGAATGCATGTTTTTTGACATCAGTGTAAAAACTTGAACAATAGTAGGAAGCAAATATTGATTTGTATGGCTCAGAAAATGAAATTTGATGAAAGAATGAGGTCATATGTACTTGAAGACAGAGATCCTAAAGTATTATGAAAAGGTGTATGTCCATGTTATGGACTGGGAAAATTGGTTTCATAGATGAAATACAACTTATCAAAGTTCATCCATAGGATTATCAATGAAACCAGTGGTGCTAATTCTGACCTTGCATGCTGTATGTTGGTAATTAGCTGATGCTGCCTTTCACATAATATTCCCTTGTCCCCCCTTTGCATTCAGTATCTCAATAGATCTTCAAAAACCAGAGAAGCAGGAGTCTTATTTAACCAAGAAGTTCTTCTTTTCCCACACTGTTACAGTTGGTAAAACCCAAGCTCTGTCAAAGCCAATGGAAAAAAAAATCTCACTGAGTATGAGGTGTCAAGATATCACAGAATTTGCAATTTTGTAAAATTTGTAATATTAGTCCAAAGTCTCACCCTTGCACCAGGTAGTACTGAGAAAGAGAGGAGCTTCATTCTGGTTATGGACAACACTGGATAACAAAAATACCACCCAAACTTGTTAAAATGGCATTGAACATTAATTAATAAACTATATTTCACAAGGACTTTTTTAACCTTAGGGTTGATACTGGTGTAAAATCATATGTCTGCCTGGGAGTTGAACTGTGGGCAAAGTGACCTCTTCCATGGAAATATATCCCACCTTTAACAGAATCCACCCTGTGGAGGGAGTGTTCATAAAATGACAGCTGAAGGAATTATCAGAGCTGTGAATGGAAAGGTTGTCTTGTCTTGAGAGTGAATCCAATTAAATTCTGTGCTGAGTCCAAGAAAACTGTTGGGCATGTAAATTAAAGCCAAAACCAAGTCTTCTCTGAACATTTACTGGCAGCCACAAACTTCGACAGTTTCAGGTGATGAAATTTCCAGGTTGTATTTGAGGGCTTTCTATAAGTTGCAACCACCGAAAAAAGAAAAAAAATAGTAGCAGGTGAAGAAGGGGAGATTCATGGACTCATGTTGAGTGTCTTTCCTGACACTGTAAATTCCAATGCAGCAACAATATCAAAAAGCAACAAAAAATCCCATTCCTCATAATAAGTCAATAATTTTTTTTCCATAATAGTTTTATTATTCTGATAACAACAGCTTGACATTTTTACATTGGCTCAGTTAAGTTTTTCCTATCTATTGCCTGCCAGAAGAAAAAAGTTCTTTAATTTTCAGTCATCTGCTGGAAACTGATACTTTTTGATTATTAATGAATGTGCACATTGGATCATTTCATGCTCTTAATTCTGAATTTTGCTAGACAAAGCAGGATAAAGGTACAGATCATGTAGGGAAATCATAGGTTATGACAGCAATAATAATAAAAAGTTATTCTACTTTTATTTAAGATTAAGTTATTGATTGTGAAAGGTACCATGATGCATAAGACTTTTTGAAAAGGTATCTACTGGATTCAGCACAAGTAACAATCCCAGCAAATTCTCAAGATAAAAAAAAAAAAAAAAAGCTGATAGAGAGGGTAAATCTCTTCAGTGGGTCTCTGCGTGACTCCACAATAGTTCTCTGTCTTCTCTGTCTTTTGCGTCTTGAATAAAACCAACCATGGCATTTCTGATGATGCACTAATTGTGATTATTTACATGTAATGCACTAGCAAGTTTATTTGAGTGACTTCACAGGATCACAGGATGTCAGGGGTTGGAAAGAACCCTGGAGATCTTCCAGTCCAACCCCCCTGCCAGAGCAGGACCATATAATCTAGCACAGGTCACAAAGGGACAAAGGAATGCATCTAGGCAGGTCTCGAAAATCTCCAGAGAAGTAGACTCCACAGTCTCTCTGGGGAGCCAGTTCCAGTGCTCCATGACCCTTACAGTAAAGAAGCTCCTCCTCATGTTAAGGTGGAACTTCCTGTGCTCCATCTTACATCCATTCCCCCTTGTCCTATCACAGGGCATGATTGAGAAGAGGCTGCACCCCTCCTCCCAACACTCAGCCCTCATATATTTGAAAACATTTATTAAATCTCCTCTCAGTCTTCTCTTCTCCAGACTAAAGAGCCCCAGGTCTCTCAGCCTTTCCTCATAAGGCACGTGTTCCAGTCCCTTAATCATCCTTGTAGCCCTCTGTTGGACTCTCTCGAGTAGATCCTTGTCCCTCTTGAGCTGGGGATCCCAGAACTGGATGCAATATTCCAGGTGAGGTCTTACTAGGGCAGAGTAGAGGGGGAGCAGAACCTCCCTTGATCTGCTAGACACGCTCCTCCTAATGCACCCCAGGATATCATTGGCCTTCCTGGCCACAAGGGCACATTGCTGTCCCATGGATAGCTTGGACACCAGGACTCCGAGGTCCTTCTCCAGGGGGCTGCTCTCCAGCAGATCACCTCCCAGTCTGTACCGGTGTACTTTATTCTTCTTCCCCAGATGCAGGACTCTTCACTTATTCCTGTTAAACCTCATTAAGTTCTTCTTTGCCCAGTTCTCCAGTCTGTCCAAGTCTCGCTGAATGGCAGCACAGCCTTCGGGTGTATCAGTCAAACCTCCCAGCTTCGTGTCATCAGCAAACTTGCTGAGAAGTCTCATCATCATTGTCATTGATAAAGATGTTGAAAAGGACTGGACCCAGCACTGATCCCTGGGGGACTCCACTAGTTACAGCTCTCCAGCTGGACTTGGCATCATTGACCACCACTCTTTGGACTCTGTTGTCCAACCAGTTCTTAATCCATCTTACTATCTGCTCTTCTATCTCACACTTCCTGAGCTTATTCACAAGGATATTATGGGAGACAGTGTCAAAAGCCTTGCTAAGGTCAAGATAGACTACATCCACTGGTTTCCTTGCATCTATCCATTCAGTCACAACGTCATAGAAGGCTATCAAATTAGTCAAGCATGATTCTCCTTGGTAAATCCATGCTGACTACTTCTGAGAACCTTCTTCTCTTCCATGTGCCTAGAGGTGACCTCCAGAATGAGCCTCTCCATTGTTTTTCCAGGGATGGAGGTGAGGATGACTGGCCTATAGTTTCCTGGAACCTCTTTAATTGCCCTTTTTGAAGACTGGAATGACATTGACTTTCATCCAGTCCTCTGGCACCTCTCTTGTTTGCCACGATTTTGCAACAATGATGGAGAGTGGTCGGGCGACAAAATCAGACAGTTCACTCAGCACTCTTGGGTGCATCTCATCAGGGCTCATGGATTTATGAATATTCAGTTTGTGTAACTGGTACTTAATTCAGTCTTCAATGACCAGTGGAGAGTGATCCCTCCACCAGTCTCTCTCCCCTTCATCCAGGGATTTGAGTTCACAGGGGCTGGTCTTAGGAGTAAAGACTGAAGCAAAGAAGGTGTTCAGCAACTCTGCCTTCTCGACATCCCCAGTTATCAGGGCTGCCGTGGGCCCACACTTTCCCTGTTCTTCCTCTTACCACTGATATATTTGAAGAAGCCCTTCTTATTCTCATTTACTTTCTCTGCCAGTTTAAGTTTTAAGAGAGCTTTGGCCTTCCTTGTTGCCTTCCTTCATGCTCTAACAACTTCTCTATAATTCTCCCAAATGATAAGTCCCTTTTTCCATGAGCTGTCCATTTCTTTCTGCCTTAAAATCTCCTTCGGAAGCTCCCTGCTCATCCATGCAGGTCTTCTAGCACGTCTACTCGATCTTTTACTCAATGGAATGCATTTATCTTGGTCCTGGAGGAAGTGGTATTTAAAAGTTGACCAACTGTCTTGGGCTCCTTTACCCTTCAGAGTCCTAGCCCATGGGATTCCTGCAAGCAGATCTTTGAAGAGTTCAAAGTTAGCCCTGAGGAAGTCCAGGGTGATAATCCTACTTATTGCTCTGCTTCCACCTTGTATAATACTGAACTCTACCATGTCATGATCACTGTCGCCAAGGCTGTTCCCAATCTTAATGTCCCCAACCAGTCCTTCCTTATTAGTTAATCCGAGGTCCAGCAGTGCACCTCTCCTTGTTGGTTCCTCCACTACCTGCATCAGGAAGTTATCATCTATACACTGCAAGAACCTTCTGGACTGAGTATGCCTGGCTGTGTGGGCTTTCCAACAAATACCAGTGTGATTGAAGTCACCCATGACAACCAGGGAGAGTGTTCTAGCGGCTACCTCCAGTTGAATGTAGAAGGCCTTGTCAACATCTTCTTGGTTTGGTGGTCTGTAGTAGACACCCAGAACTGTTTCACTCCCCTTTCCATGTCCCCTAATTCTTACCCACAAGCTTTCAACCTGTTCTACCCCCTGCCCTCTCCCTGCATAGAACCTAATACATTTTAGTTGCTCTCACATAAAGAGCAACACCACTGCTTTGCCTTGTTGGTCTGTCTTTCCTGAATAGCCGTCTATAACAACATTCCAGTCATGTGACCTGTCCCACCACGTCTCAGTGATTGCAATTATATCATAGTCATGCATCCCAACATATATCTCTAATTCCTCCTGCTTAGTCCCCATGCTCTGTGCATTGGCATACAAGCATTTCAAAGAGGAAGGGTTTAGTTTTCATTCTTTTCATACAATCATTCCTGGCCACCTCTGTGGCCACCAACCTGCCAGTGAGCTCTGCATGAGCGTTGTCACACATACCACCACCATCCACCTCAAGTGGGATTGCAAACTGAAGGCCATCCCCAGGCTCAACTCCCCTTCCCCGTTCAAGCCTAGTTTAAAGCCCTTTCAATGAGCCCTGCCAACTCCTGTGCAAGGATCTTTTTCTTCTTTGAGATAGGTGCACTCCATCTGCTACCAGCAGACCAGGAGCCATATAAACTTTCTCGTGATCAAAGATCCCAAAATTCCAACAGTGGCACCAGTCTCTGAGCCACATGTTAATCAGGTGTGTTTTCCACCCTCTTTCTGTGTTTTTCCCTACTACTTGAGGGATTGCTGAGAACACCACCTGTACACCTGAGCCTTTAACTAGTCACCCCAATGCCTTGAAGTCCCTCTTAATTGCCCCTGGACTTCTCTCTGCAACTTCATCATTACCAACCTGGATAACCAGCAAGGGGTCATAATCAGAGGACTGCACCAGAGCAGCAAAGCTTCCTTTTTACATCTCTAACCGGAGCCTCAGGGAGGCAGCAGACCTCCCTGTGGGATGGGTCTGGTGTACAAATGGGCCCCTATGTTTCATATATCAAAGAGTCACCCATTACAATCACCCTCCTTTTCCTCCTCTTTGAGGAAGTCCTAAGGTGTGGAGGTGAGTGACAGACGCTGGGTGACTCACTGGGTGAATCTCCGTCACCATTTTCATTCCCTTCTACCTCCAGAGTCTCATACCTATTCTGCAAATGTATTTGAGGTGGGGGTGTAGGAAGACAAGGGGTACAACTTGCCTGCCTTGCTGAGCAAGGACCTGTCTTCATTCCCCCTTGTCTCTTGGGTCCTCTTCTTTTCCCTGGTCGTAAGGGAGGAGGGGATCCTCTCCTTCTTGTGGAGTTTCCTGTTTGTTCTGCAGGGGCACTGCGGGCAGAGCACTTCTTAAGAGAACATGCCTGCTCCGTTTTTTGTGCTGAAGAGACCTGTTCCTGCTCACTCTAAATATATATAATATACATATATATTATTATATATATATAAATATATTTTTCTTATGAGTGGAAAATGACC
>JANIJG010000539.1:151110-195454 GCA_024611175.1 Megaceryle torquata | reverse complement strand
TATTTTTCTTATGAGTGGAAAATGACCTTCAGCCTAATATATCTGACTATACAGGTTTATCTTTAATCTCACATGCCTGCTATTTTCACATACTCCAAATACCTCTGTAAGGAAACAAAAAAATATATGTATTTTATAGTGATTGCCACCTGTTTAAACCAGGTTTTGTTTAAATCTAATTAACTCTAGGTTAATTTATTTTGTATGTGCAACCTAGAAGTGGAGCCACTCTTTCTCCTGTTCAGTAAAATTATAATTGACCAAATAATTAAAAATAAAAAATAAAAAAATTCTAAACAATTTTCATTGCATGGTGGCATAAATGTTTGTACCAGTACAAGAGAAGGATTGGACTGCTTTTTCTACTCCTGATGTTACTTCAGTTGATCAAATGATTGCCTTAGGCACTAGCAAGTCCACACAAAAGAAAAACATTTAAATTCTGAGTTGTGGAGAAAAGAGCTAAGGGGAAGCAGGGGTGGGCCAGAAATTTCCATTCATTGAAGCCAATCCATCATCAAACATAAACCAGAAATAAAGTAATCTTTGTTAGGCTTGGTGCTTGGTGCTTCAGAACAACTTATCAGAGATAAGGGGTCTTTTAGGTTTGGTTGTAGGGTCCATAGCAGTTCTTGCAGTATCTAACTGGTTTATTTACTCTGAATAGCAGTGTTGGCTCCTTTTCATGTATAACTTATACCTCAGATGTGTCATGGTGATGGTACTTTTATCCCAACAGTGACTTCGGTATTTTTTCCAAAATAAACCAAGGAAACCATGTTTTGTTTATGGTTTGTTTTTTTTTTTTTAATTCATTTGAGTTTTCAGCATTGTAAAATTAAATCAACTAAAAAGCCCATTTTCAATGACTTGGTTTTGAAAATCAGTTATTTCAAAATGCCAACCAAAGCAAAACCTGGGAGTTCACATAGCAGGCTGAGATTATCCTGTCTCAAATAAATGGACAAAGGAAGGTGGTCATGGTTTGCAGATTGTTTTCAGGGGAGTGGTAGGCCTGAAAGGTTCAGACTTAAGCCAGAGGTGATTTGGGTCAAAGCTCTTTCTTGCAAACCATGAGAGTTTTGGGAAGGGAGCCTGGAAAATTAATAACCAGAATATGGCCCTTATCTCAAATCTGTGAGACTTGCGATATCTCCTTCTGTAAATGGGAAAGAACAAAATTGCACTAAACTTCAGAGGCCGATCAAAAGCAATACACCATATGTAAGACATTAGTTGTGTGTGCCTATGTCATCACACACAGAAACTATTCCGTGAACTGGTTGTGTAAGGTACTAAACTACATTTATCTTTATGTCACTTCAGCCTACCCAACCAGCACCTCAGTGACTTTGAGTAAATTCAGGCAAATCTCTTCACTTCTTAATGTTCACTCTCACAACAGAGAGAGCAGGACAAAACCCAGGCTTTTCTTGCTCTAGTTAAAATCAGACATTTTATGTAAACTGTCAGAGTGACAATAGCTGTGGTACTGGGCACATGTTCTTCTGTTAGCTCTTCGACAAGGACAAGAAACTTCTGTAGAAGGTATAGGTATGTTTAATTGACACATCTCTTTTCTAGGTAAACATGAGTTAAGGCTTCAATACAATAAACCTGTGTTAATTCAAAATGCCATCTCTTTTTAAGTGTTTGTTCTGTCTGATTAAGAAAATGTCTCTTCTAGTAGTGTTGCAAGGCTAGAGAAGTCCAGACTGGCCAAATTTTCTTACCTCAGGTTTTAATGTAATGACTTAATTTGGGGCTATTCAAGACCTCTCTGGTCACATAGAAAATGCACAGATGCAATCTTACATTGCTACAGTGGTTTAGGTTTAGGTGGTTTAGGTCCCTGACAATACAATTGATTTTGCTCTGAGAGAGATTACGTGTTATTTCAATCAGATGGGATGAGCAGATCCAGTATACCACTGTCACTGTATCTTTTTCTCATCTTATGTTTCCACCTATGCAGCCCAGCCTATTCTTAACTCACGTGCCACTTCAGTTCACTGAACCAGCTGAAAAGCAAGTAGCCCAACATACAAGAAGGTTTGTAGAAAGGCATATGACTTTTATATTTGGACTTATATATGAAGTGCAAGGTGGTGATGTGACATAAGCATTTCTGTCTCTCCATTTCTCACAGACTTTATTCTGCCTTTTTCAGGAAGGTAATGATATGCTAAGAGACACATAGGGATTTTACTATCTAAGTTACATTTGCTTGAGTAAAAGTTATAGTCTATTTGCAGCAGGAGGTTGAATCTTTTGATTTTACAACTGTTTTTGATGCACTGCTGGGTATGTTGTAAGTCCAGTGAATATCAAGGAAAACTTTATATATATATATATATATATATATATAAACCTTTTATTTGCATAAGCTGCACTTTTGACAAATGATTTGGTGTAAACTTCAGAATAACATGTCTTGTCAGGTGGCATGCTTTTCCTTGTATCAGAGATGTGTTCTTCCCCCAGTGTAATGTGTACTTATACTAGCGTGGGCAGTTTTCTGTGAAAGAACAAGGAAAGGCAGAACAGAAGAAAACCCTGTTTCTCTCTTACATGTGGACTTGGTGATCTTAAAGGTCTTTTCCAACTTAAATGATTCTATGATTCTATTCTTGAATAAAGGAGTAAGGTTTCCTGCAGTTACCACCTTTTCCCCTTTCCACATATATTCTACTCCTTTGTGTTTTCTGCTTTCATAAGGATTATTTTGCAGATGAAGAGAACCAAGTGTAGATCCTGTGCTGTTAACCTCAGTCCTGTAAACATCTGTCAGCCATTCCTTCCTCTACTTTTCTTCAGTAAAAAAAACCTTTTTTTTTTTTTTTTTTTCCCCTAACATGTGCATGCCTTTAATTTTCCTTCTTTGTACTGGAGACATACTTTCAAGAATTCTGAGGTTTAGAAACTTTTTAAAAATGAAAGGTGATATTCTCAAGTAAGCATATGCCTCCAGAAATGGAAGAGGAGAAATCTTTCCTCTCCTCCATCTCCACACATCCCTTTAATGCTGTTAAGCTCATGATAAGCAGTGATATTAACTACAGCTTAAAAACACACCATAGTTTGGTGCCATAGACTTGAAATTAGATTTGGGAGATGTTCCTTTCCTCTGCTTTTTTAACCTTTCTGACTGCAAGTGGTATTTAAATATTTTTGAAAAAATGTAGATTACATACTGTGATGGGATTCTGATCTCCTTTCTTTGGGCCTCTTCAAGCGCTTTCAAAAAGTGATTTCACACAAACCAATAAAGAGTTGATAGGGATAACTTAAAAGAGCCTTTAGGGAAATATATCCACATAAAAGCTTTTCTAACATTATACACTATCCTGTCAGCATTTCCTTTACAATTTATTTGGTACTGGAGGCTCAGGCCTAAGGAAGCACTACTGTAGTCTTGCCTCTTGGAGTTGTCTGTTGGTAAATGAATACAGAATTTTGCCATATGGCAGTAGTTTTTTAAAACTGAAGGTAGCAATTTTTTTTTAAATTATTTTTATTTATTTTTTTCAGATTCATGGAATTGGCAATGTAGAGAGTCTTTTATTCATCCTTGAAAGGGACGTGGGTAGACTTGGCATGGAACATTTCCCCTTTAGGGATTTGAAGAAAACAAGCTTTTTCAAATACCCATCATAACATACAGGTAAATAATGAGTTCAGACCAAATAACTGCTAAATATGAGAAAACCAGCATATTTCTACTCCTACTGCTAGCCAAAAAAGGATCAGTGATTACCCATATCCTGCCAGTGATATTTTGCACAGACTTTTCTACCGTTTTCAAGTGGGAGATCAGTGCTGATGGTTGATGGCAGGATGTGGACCTTATAAAGTATTTCCTGCTGAAAAGAGCACTTTGGATTATTGGATAGACTAAAATGTCATTTAATAAGCTGGATTATGAAAGATGGACTCCTACACACTCAGGAGTAAGTGTAAATTGACATAAGAGGTTCTGATCTTGAAAAAAACCCTTCATCAGGCATATCCTCAGGTCAGTAAGAAATCACATTAAATTCCAAGGACTTTATACAGATAGTTTGTGGCAACAGGGACTTGGCTGAAAAGGACAGTACCTCAATACCCAAACCTGTGAATGTGGTTTAACTGTTTACATACTGATGACACATGGGACTGTGAAGTATGTATCAGAGCAGTCAGCATTTCTCCATAGCAAATGTAAAGTAGAACAGAATGGGCTTGTGTGGAGTTTGTTCCTCTTTCAAAAGTAGTACCCAGCATATCAGACCTCTAGAGGGTATGGCAACCACTGACCACATTTGTTTTCTTTTCTGTAGGGATCCCAACTGGTTTTCAAAGTGCTTGTATGTATGTGATGCAGAAGGATGCTAATAACTGTGAGTGGAAAGGAGGGACTGGTAGGAAATGGGAAGGCAGACCTGCCATCTGTGCTGACTGAAAGGATGGCAGTAGAATGCATGAGCATCTGCCATCTAGAGAAAACAGAAATGGGAAATTTGGGCACAGATATTGCTACATGGTTCTTTCGGAGCAAATAGGCAAGATTATGCAAAATATTGTTTGCATCTTAACATCAGTTTCTTAAGTTAATGGTAAGAAACCTGTCCTGAGAAATGTTATTGGAAAACCTGAAGTGCAGAAGTTATCTGGGATATGAGAGCTGATCTTCCTGCCAATACTAAATACATACAACGAATGTTGGGTGGTATGACATGGCAATACTATAATGGGTAAAGTGGATTTAGGAGAAGTACAGATTGGAACATGTAGGATAACAGATATTATGGCAGTTTAGGGCTCCCTTTAAGGGAACCCAGCACAACCTACATTTTGGATTTTTGTTTCGTTGGTTGGTTTTTTCCCTTCGATTTCCTAAATTGAAATTGTGTACAAGTGTGCAGTATTTTTGTAGCTCTTAGCATATTGCGTAGGTTACACTAAAACACTGCATGTGCAGAGGAATCTGGGCTATATGTCAAATTTGTCTATGTTGGGACACAGTGTGTGTGGACCCAGAGGCTGTGCACATGCACTAGAGTGGCTCTGTATGTGCTGCTGTGAGGATGTGTTCTGCCTGATTGGACAATACAGACAAAAGCTTGTAGTGATTAATTTCTGGTTAGTTAAAAATCCTTCATGGAAGTACAGACTGTGTGTAAGAAGGTCCACACTCACTAGGAAAACGTGGCTCTGAGATGACTTGGAGAAACAAGAGCACAGACGCTGAAAATGTTGCTCCCAGATTGCTGCAAGTATCTTCCTTGCATCTTCTGATGTTCATTGCAGGCAGAAGGTAACTTACAGCCCGGTGGGTCTGTTTGTTTGCCTTAGTGACTGAGTCATAAACAGATTAGACTTGAGGAGTACTGAGATATCATCCTACTCTTAAATTGTCCTATCATCCTTACTTTGGAGACGAACAGCTATTAAGCTGCTATGTTTCCTTGTGCTTTAGTACCTCTTTCTAATTAGAAGACAGCAAATGGTCCTGTAGTTCAAGCAGGCAGTGGACTCTCTTCTCTTGTCTGTATAGTAGCTCTCTGTTGTTGGAGTCAGAAAAAAGCAGTCTTTAATACCTATTCTAAATTGGAGTATATGTGAGTTAGTATGGTTTTCTGTCTATCTTAATTTCATCTTTATAGCTTCCCAAATGGAAATATATTAATATTTTAAGAAGCAGCATCAACTCTTTGCCCTACAAATTCCTAGTAGTATGCTTCACTTCAGAAGATGGCACAAACTCTAGCTTTGTTGTTTTAAAACTTGTTTGTTTACCAGGTTATAAGTATTTCCTAATTTCTACTTTCTGTTGTAGTGGTAATGATTGCAAAAGGTAGGTCTAGGTTTTCTTTTTGTTCTGGTATGTGTTGAGATGCATTATAGCACTATAGATTGTCTATGTCAAACTCTCAGAAGTACCATGAACTTTACTGACAGACTTTGCAACTCTGCTACATAATAATATACCTGGGAACTGTGGAGGGGAAAAAAAGGAGGTGAATGAATTTACTGCTCTGTAAAGCCTGTATTCTCTCTGATCTTGGGCAGTGTGAAACAAACTGTCCTTTCCTAGAGTCTTTGAGGTCAGAAGGTTGAAAAGCCTTCCAGGATTGGAGCCTGGCATGAAAATTATCCTTTTGTGCTTTGCTAACGGGAATCAAGGAGACTCATTTGTTTCTCCTGTTTTGTTTATTTGCTTATATCACCTTTATTGCAAAACCACTCTTCTTTCATCCCTGTAATAGCAGGCCTAAGTAGTTTGCTTGACCTTTAACGGAGGTTTGTGAGAGGGAAAGATGCCAGAGCTTCTGCCCTGCTGTTCATAGCTACAGCTTTATCTCATCTTGTGGCTCAGAAGGCTGCTCAGCTTTCGTCAGAGAGTTAGAAGTGAGGCCCCACAGGGGCGTGCTATCTCTGGCTAGTGAAGGGATAAAAAGGGGAAAAAATTGTCATAATGATGGGCTATTCTTCAGCTTCTTGTCTACCAGCATAAACTGACTGGATTAGTAAAACATTTCCTGAACTTTTAATTAAAAAGAAACCTTTCCTCTGTCTGTCCCTGTCTCCTCTGTCTCTGTTTTTCTTTCTCCTCTAAGTAATGAAAAATAGAATCTGGAATAGCCTGGCATAGGATGCTCTATACTAGGAAATGATCTGTTTTTTAGTCATAGATGTTATTCAACAATGAAAGAAGATGAAGTGCCAGTGACATCTAAGCAGCAAGCTATGTGTTGCTGTGACTGAAGGGTGAACCTATAATACTGCTTAGGTGTGATAGTGTATGCTTTTTTATTATTTTTTCTTGCGGCTAAAACACAGACAGTGCAGTGGGAACAATATACCTCTCCTGTTAAGCTAAAAAGCACCAACCAGTATGCATGACTGTCATCTAATGCAAAGTTAGTATGTTCAATGCTCTGGGATTTCAGCAGGAAGTCCAGAATATGCAGCCTGCTTTGAAGGATCAGCAAGCACTATAGTTATCCCTGTGTCATGATCATATAGTTAATATCCTAAAGCGTTTCAGGATACCAGAAAGTAAATTTAAATGTGCCTACCATTGCCAGTTGTCTGTGGGTCAGCTTTGCCTACCCATGCTCAAGCTGAGCAGTGCATTACTCCAGTTCTAGGGTGTTATTTGACTAACGACAACAGGGTGGGTTGTCATTTTGCTCTCTGTCTATACAGTTCTGTTTGGATTTTTTCCTTTATGGGCCCATGCATTTTATTTAAAGTTCTAATTAGCAGCTGCTCTCTTGCTGTAAATCTTGGAGGAATTCCCATTTTTCTCTACTGTGGTACTAGCTCTTTCATATACTGATGCTGACCCATAGGAATAAAGCATTCAGCAGCAACTATAATCCCACACATTTGTTTTTCCTCTTATATGTACTCAGATGTTTTCCTTCTCCCGATAGGAACAGTTTTGTTACTCTGGCATCTTAACAAAAGCAAAAAAAGCTGCAAAGGCAGCTCAGCAAAAGGAAAAAACATTTTCTACTCTTTTGTTCAGTTTCATATCCACTTTCTCCCTGGTTCTTAGTGTGTGCAGGATTGTCCTTGTGTCCAACATTACTCCCATTGCTTTCATGTGTGCACCATATCAAAGCAATTATAGTAATATCAGCATGTAAAGTGACAGTTTAATAACCACTGATTATTAGTCAGATAATGCTAATAGCTTTTGGAGTCTCTTACATGTACATAACATTGATTTCTTATTCCATGCTATGTAATTCAGGCATGGCTCAAGCTGATATATGTTGAAGAAGACATGGGATCTCTGTTTCTGAAACCCAGTTTACAACTGATGTGAAACATGAAAAACTTGGTTAGATATGGAGAGTTTGTGTTCAATTTCTAGGGCTATGTAACATGGCAATTCCAGGCAATTATGTTTGACATAAGGCAAAGTAATTGTCTGAGTAGAGATATTAGGATACCTCACTATGTAGGCTAATTGGCCCTGCTGCTGGCTTGTGTGTAAAGTTCCATGTCTGAAAATGAGAGGCAAACACTTGACCATACTTGCTAACAACCCATATCTAACTGCATTGTGCCTGTTAACAAGTTTAGTCAATACAGCTGATTGCAAATTTTGCATGTTTGAGGCCCATGTGAGGGGATTTGATTCACATAATGTAAACAAGATGGCTAGGAGATTAAATCTGTTCAGCATGGGTAAGATGGGAAAGATCTTGAGTACTTAATGAGAAGGTCCTGTTCCTGTGACCCCTATTTCCTTTCTTTTCAAAGGTCTGTGGGAGTATTTATGTCAAAGAGAACTTCCAGAATTAGGCCTAAAATCGTAAGGAACATTATCCTCCCAAGTCGTTATCAAATTAAGTTTTGTAAAGCATCTCTCAGAATTCCACAGTCTTCTTCAGAGACAAAATGGCCACCGATTCATCAATTCACATGTTTCATCACTGCAAACTGGTCAGTTATCAGTAACCTTTTATTGTCTGGTGTGAATACAAAGAACTCTGCCTTGGATAAATTTGGTACTAGGCCATAAAAATCCCTCAGTATTTGTGTATAAAAGACATTTATAAATGTCCTAAGTATTTTGGTGAAATACACAGCAAGCACAGACAGGCTAGAGCAATAAGCAGGAAATGTATCCTTAAAGTTACAGCATAGGCTGTTCTCTTACTGCCAAAGTCAAGGGTAAAGGGGCATGTTGGGGACTAAACTGAGGGGCAAAGTCACAGTCCCCAATGAATTAAGACAGCCAAGCTTGTTAGGGGCGTTGCTGTTGGGCAATTTGTGCATTTTGATTAAACTCTGGATTTGTGGGTAAATTATTGAAGGAGTAAGGTTTGTAGATTCTGATAAAATAAAACATTTGTCCCTTCCTTATCCTAACAGTACCCAACACTCCTTCCCTGTGCACATGCCCTCTGCTCTTACACCTACTTGACCATGGAAAATCTCTGCAACCAGTGGTGGCAAAAGGGCAGAAGAGCTTTTATGGGGTGGAAGGAAGAGCTGGCATAGACAACACCAGGGTGTGCATGGTGATGTCCCTAGATCTGTCTGGCTGTACAGGAGTTGCTTGACTACCAATTGCTCACTATATGTGATTGTCAGAGTCTTTTTATGAAAAATAAACACCAAGAATATAGCTTCTTGATACAAATGAAGAAATACTGCACTTGTTCCCTTTCATAAAATTGCCGGTGCTTTAGGACAGAGATGTAGTATTGGCTGTCTGTGTGGAGAATGCATTCCTACTTCTACACCCATGCACCTATCTTTTAAATGGGCAAAGTTGCAGTTGCATGGATTCACCTTCATGTTTAAACATCAGTATTAAATTGGGGTTATATAAGGAAACAGCTTTTGTGCAGCTGCAGTTCCTGGACTTGGAAGCTGCTGAGGCACCTTTGTTCTGCAGGAATGCTGTTACCAAGGTGTGGTATTCCCCACTCCCACACAGTTGTAGCCAGTCTTTTCCTTCTGAAGTGGGAGCAGTTCGCTGTACCTCAAGATTTTCCCTATCACTTTACTAGTCCAGTATATAACCCAGGACTCCAAAAACGATGCCAACAAGAGAATATTGCCATATAATTATCCTTCCTCTTCCTTCCTCTGCAGACCCCTGTCAGGAGGTGCTGGCTCGTATGGGAAAATCCAAGAGCTTTGTGGTTGTCACCATCTTTATTTTTGGTGTTTGAATAGACCCTGGCATAAAGGGAGGCTAGCACTGCCACAACACAGCACCAAAGCCATCTGTCCCAGTAAGCAGCAATAACAATTACCCCCTTAATCTCTCACTTCCTACCTGCTGCCCTATGGAGTATTTTCATATCCTGCTCCCTACAGATACTTCACTTCTTTCACTTTAAACAGCTGAAAACATGGTCAGATGTTTTCATCATTTCACAGATAATGTGAATAATCTCACTGATTAGGACTTCTAATCACCTACCCAGTTCTGCACTGGGAAACAGAACAGCACTTTAATAACAGCAAAAGCTAGTGGCTGATTTCTGTGTACCAGGACACGTAGCAGAGAAAAAAAAAAAAAAATCTTTTAATCTCGAATCATGAGGTGATCTTTGCTCATAAACTACAGTGCTTTGTATTAACTGAATGTAAGGCTGATGTTAAAATCTCAGGATCATATATGTCAGGAATCTAATTTTTGAGGCTTGTCAATTGAATCACTGAAGGGTGAAACCCAAATTCCTGAAACTAATTCCCTGCTCTATTGCTTATCTAAAGAATGTCCCCTAATGGATCAGTGATACTTGCTTTTCAGTTTATACATCACACACACTTACAGCACTTAAATTTAATTTTTTATAAAGCATTTTACAAGCAAACCATTTTATATGTATATGTGTCCATAATATTTATAGGTATTTCTTTGTGCATACCTATATTTAATGCAAGTTTTCATAAATTTAATATAAGTTTTTTCTGTGTCATTGCTTTGAGGGTATTTTCATGTATTTGACTATTACTTAGCACTAGGCACAAAAACTTGATCACTAATAATCTGCTTACAGCACACATTTCTCTGGAGATGAACTGATTTGGTTTAGCTTTAGCTAATGGGCTTTAGCTACATGGGAAAGAATATGGGCTAAATCCTCTAGGCTCTAGTCCTGCAGGCATTTGTGCACAAGTATAATTGCTTGCAGAGCAAAGATTTGTTAGGCCTAAAAGCCATAAAAAACATTTACTTCAGTAACTCTATAAACAACACTAGTCAAAGAGAAAAATAATATATAAAAGGATGACACTTATCTAAAAGATCAAGAGCTGAATAAACAACTTGTCGGGTGACACGTCTCAAATTAATGATTGGTAATAAAAGGATAAAATATTGTAGAGGCTTAGAGTCCCAGGGTTCTTTCCACATAATTTTTATTTTTCACATGATAAGTGGAGGCAGATTCACTGGTTTCATATCTGCTAGCGACATGTTTAAATTAATATTAACTGTCTACGTAACAGATTAAAGTGGCTGTTCTGTCAGATAAACATATCTTGAGATGACATAAAATCTTGATGGTCTCTGGTGGAAATCTCAAGTAATGTTCTGGGTTTGCTTTGTTTCAGCACATCAGTTATAGCTAAGTGTTCCTTATTTGTAGAAAAATGTTATTACTTTTTGGACTATTGCTCTTTGACTGACTTTGGACTACTGGGCTTGGACTGACTGTTTACTTCCCTCAAATATTGGCAGTCACCTGTCTTTTTATAGTCAGTAGCATGTGCAGTAGTGTGGGCAGTATCGACTGTGAAATACAAAGGATGTGCACCTTCAGCAAGTCTGAGTGCACCATCAGTAAGTTTGCAGATGACACCAGACTGAATGCCGATACACCAGAGGGATGGGATGTCATGCAGAAGAACCTAGACAAGGCGGAGAAGTGGGCCCAGGTGAACCTCATGAGGATCAACAAGACCAAGTGCAGGGTCCCCACTATCAATACAAGCTTGGGGTAGAAGCAATAGAGAGCAGCCCTGCAGAAAAGGACTTGGGGATGCTGGTAGACGAGAAACTGGACATGAGCAGCCAGTGTGTGCTTGCAGCCCAGAAGGCCAATGGCATCCTGGGCTGCAACGAAAGAAGTGTGACCAGCAGATCAAGAGAGGTGATTCTACCGCTCTACTCTGCTCTGGTGAGACCTCATCTGGAATACTGCATCCAGCTCTGGAGCCCTCAGCATAGGAAGGACATGGACCTGATGGAGCAGATCCAGAGGAGGGCCATGAAGATGATCAAGGGCCTGGAGCACCTCTCCTACAAGGACAGGCTGAGGGAGCTGGGATTGTTCAGCCTTGAGAAGGCTTTGGGGAAACCTAATAGCAACCTTCCAGTACACGAAGGGAGCTTATAAAAAGACTGGAGAGGGCATGTTTACAATGGATGAGGGGTAATGGTTTGAAATTAGAAAGGAGTGGATTTAGATTTGATGTAAGGAAGAAGTTCTTTACCATGAGGGTGGTAGAACACTGGAACAGGTTGCCCAGGGAGGTGGTTGAGGCCCCATCCCTGGAGACATTCAAGGTGGGACTTGATGAGGCTCTGAGCACCCTGCTCTAGTTGAAGATGTCCCTGCTCTCAGCAAATGGGTTGGAATAGATGACCTCTAGAGGTCCCTTCCAACCCAGATATTTCTATGATTCTATGTCTTCCTTATTACTGCATTACATTTCTGGCTTACCATCTAATTTTATTTCCAGAAGATATGCTTCCAGGATAGTTCTAATTTAAATGCTTTTTAGTTCTGTGAAGTAAAGGTGGAAGAAGGATTATATTTTTCCATGTTAAGAATATCCATTGCCCTTTTAAATTTTTTGGTTTAGGGTCACAATATTTCAAGGCATTATTTTACAAAAAAATATAAAATCAAACCTTTTATAAAGATACCAGTTCTGATCATGACTCTGAGCATTTAAATTCTGCTAACTCTAGCATGGGTTTCTCCTGACTATAGAAACATAGAGGTGAGGCTGACAGGTCGATAGTTCCCAGGGTCCTCCTCTCTACCCTTTTTGAAGATAGGTGTAACATGTTCCTTCTTCCAATCACTAGGGACTTCTCCTGACTGCCATGACTTCTCAAATATTACTGAGAGTGGCTTGTCAACTACATCTGCCAGTTCACTCAGAACTCTGGGATTTCATATTTTCTATATGAAAATGTTTCTAGCTAAAGGGAAGGCCACCCTCAAAAGTAGTGCTTTGAGCAATACGCTGCTTCCATATTTCTAGAGAAAAGTAGGTAAGAACTTATGTAAATGTTAGTCGTTATACACATAGCAAGAAAGAGTTAATCAACAATATTGCATCTTATTTTATCATGTAGCATTTTACACCACTGGGACAATATCCCTAATGATTGCAAATTGGCATCATTCCACTGACTGTAGAGAGTTGCAGCAGCTGAAATTTGTTTGTTGAGTTTTGGCAGTATTTTCCAATTGTACATTGTATTAGAAGTGGCGCATTATTTCAGTGCTGAAGTTTTATCATATCTGAGGAATCCCTTTGTACCTTAAGCAGACAGCACATTCTTCCTGATGTGGAAATAAACAAGAGCTATGAAGTGCTTAGCACAAATCACTGTAAACAGTTACTTCAGGTTTATTTGCTTCCCAAGTCTGCTGGTTGCTAGAAGATACGACACATTATATGTGCAAGAACAGACAGTGTGACGCCACTGTACTGAGTACGTGATTAATAAAGAAGCCTATTTTTAACAGCAAAACAATGTGCTATATTTAGAAGTAAGCAAGCGTATACAGATTTAGCCATACTAAAATGCTGCAGATGATCTTAAGATGACCACAGAACTAATTTTTTATTATTTTGAGCATAGCTGTTCTGGCAATTCAGGTTCATGAGAATGTCACCAAAAGAAAAAGTGTGTATCTCACCTAATTCCCCTTATTCCCTATGTTGCTAGGTAATTATTAATTTTTAAGGATAAGCATAAGAGAAAATTGGATAAGAATAATATAATTCATTTGAATGTTATTTTCAGATGTCCAGCTTGATAGTTCTCCAGGATTTAATACTGTTGATTTTGTGGTTTAGATGTTCTTTCATAATTCATTTTCACTAAGACTTGTTTGGTTGTTTTTTTTTTTATCCCCACACTACCTTTTGATTATGATCATCTCTTGGCTGAAGGAAAATGGATGTTGTCTTCTTTTGGGACACATTTTAGAAAAAGTAACCACTTTTAGTGTAAATAAAAAGTATCTGATAAGAAAATGAAACCAAACAGCTGGATAGTAAAGTGTCCATTCTCTATTTAATGTGTCCTGCATGCTTTTAGATGGTACCCTTCATGAGGGATGAAAACATTGTATAAGCAACCATTCTTCATGTCGATCCCATGGATTGATAAGTGTTTCTAGATCAAAACACTGTCATTTTGGTACTTTTATTAATATCCAGCCTGAATCTAAGATCCTGCAATGATTATAGCACAGATGCAGCCTTCACAATTGGTGAATATTCTGCACAGACTTCATTGGAAGATGGTAGGCCTGAAGCTCATTGGTGACTCCTAACTAACCTAGGCAAACCCTAATCCTAGAGTCTGCTGAGCACGTGGAATCATACAAGTAGTTTAATTGAAATTCAATAGGATTTTGTGTGGACAGCAACAGAGCAATGTGGTCTCTATGTTGACTGGCAGTATCAAGGCTTTCATTTATTACTCTCTACTGTGTAGGTGGCATTTCATGCAAACTTTAATGTCTCATTTTAGTTATATATCATTTTAAAGGAATAATCAAACAGCATGGTAAGCATTTTTTGAAAATAATGTGCAGATTCTTGCCATTTGCTTTCTTTGGCATTATAGACTTAAAAATCTGATATATTGAAGTAGAAATCACGTGTATAAAAATTATTCACAGCAAACCTGTGTAAAACCTTCACTTTGGAATATCATGATTATAGTTGAGGAAAGGAAGGAAAACAATAAATGGAGCTTGGAGAAAAGGCTAAAAAGCTAATAAGGCCTTAAGAATTTGATTTTGTTGTTGCTGTTGTTGTTACAGTGTAAATTCACAAGAGACTGTATAGCATTGAAATAGTATACTAAACAAAGATGGAAAGTTTGCAAGATTTCACAGAAAGTTTAAAAAGACTTCATAGACTTCATCTTTAATATGATTTGAAAAGCTCCATAGATTTTTTTTTTTTTTTAATGGTAGTGGTGTTAGGTCCTTATAGTAATTTTCTCAAATATTTTAAGTAACTATGAATCACAGTGAGTTTAGAAGTCTAAAATGTCTTTTTGAGTCAAACATTTTTTTACTTGATAATGGATGTCTTACACTTTTGACTTGATTATATAAAGTAAGTCTAGGAGGAATTTCATAGCAATATCAATTCTCTTTTTCTTTGCAGTTTTCAGCATATTTTTGAATGGGAAAAACTATGCCTTTTATTGCAAATTTTAATTAATGTTTTGACTAAAAGGATTGAGCATTGTTATAAAGATTGACACATACAGTAGGTAGGAAACGTATGAAGGAAGACATTAGTTATGAAAGTATCATTTTTAAATACATATCTATCTATGATGGTTCAAAGTTTTAGTTGTACTCTTTTTGTGTAGAATATATTGCATAAATCAAGGTTTTTTTCATGTTTTTAATAATAGAATTTCCAAATTAATAAATACAACATTGTTCTTAAAGTTTAGTGGCAAGTTTAAAACACCTAGCACCACACTTGAAGGGCTGTATCTTTAGAGTGTTAATTTTTCTTTCAAAATAAATGCTGCCTTTTCTGTGTTCATTATTGCATTCCAACACTGTTTTCCCTAACCTCACGTTCCTGACTGATAATTAGTTGCATACAATGTCTTTTTAAATATACTGTTTGTCACTCTAGACTATAAAGTGGTAGCACTCATGCACTAAAAGCAAAGTTATTCTGGAATATTTTTCATTGTCAAACTGGAAATGCTATGAAGCCACAGCCATTTAAATGACTTGTTAGGATTTCTTCTACCTAGGATGTAGATGTAGCATGGTCACTGTAGATGGAACTTCTGAAAAACTCAATTAAAAAGAAATCCTAGGCTTAAGTCAGTGTCAGATGTTAGCAGTATTTACATGACCTTAGTTCCTTATCTTTTATGTTTGTGCAAGAATGATGTTTCCAGAACACTGTATATGGTCTGCATTTTGAATATGACGTTTGTGATTGATCCAGAGCTCAAATAGAAGAATTTTATATATTTAATTTTCTATTTTGACTAGGTAAGATAAACTGGAAACAAGTTACAAACTTAGACGTAGCAATGATGTTACTAAATTTTCTGATAGGAATACCAGTTCTGGTTATTTAAAATCAGGAATGATGAAGAAATTAATTAGTGATGTCTCTCCAGTTTCTTAGAGCATCCAAGTAGAGTTAGCTAGCAGCAAGGCTCCCCATCAGTGGAAGAAGTACTAACTTTTAAATCTGAGATGTAAATTTGTGTAGAATCCGACTGCACCCTCAATTGTTTGATCCCTCCTTTCTGTAATATGTGACACTTGAATCTGATAATGATCTTATCACTATTTAAACAGTATGTGTTGTTTTGGGTTTTTTTAGTGACCTTTGTTCATTCATACTTATTTCCCTTTTATATTTGCCTTACAAACCATCTGAGTTATTTGGAGTTACTGAATGTACTCAGTTGGATACTTGGATTTTCTGAATTCTTTTAGTATTACTTATAAACAGTCTGAAGACAATGGTAATCTTTCCAATCAGTCTATTGGGAAAAACTAATGATTAATTCAATCATACCATGACATTCCAGCATTAACTTGTGTTTCTAACTAACTCTCAGAATAAAAAAAATGTTTAAAAGATATGGAGGAATGAGTAGGCATGATTGTAACATTACCTTTTAGTAGCAACAGTCAGGAATCTTGAAGCAGGAGATGGGGCAGACCAGTGAGTTGTTATGAAATACCTGAGCATAAAAATTGATCTGCACACCACTCACTGAAGAAAGACAATCTACCACCTTTATTCATTGAGCAGCTCCCAGGAGAGGATAGTGACTTGTGTGTTTCAAGTACTTCAAAGCAAACCATTACTTGATAACTATCTCTCTGTCCTTTACGACCCTACAGAGCTCTCTGATTCTCAGTAGGTGCATGTACATTGCCCACTGGTGTGTTGCAAAGGGGGAAGGACCAGGATTTGATTTGTTGCTATACATTGTGATTTCAGGGTGATCTGTCCATATCTTGTCTTCAGTGGCAATGAGGTTAATACCAGCTGCCAGTCTTAGGTCAGTTAATGTGAAGTTCCAGGACAACGTAGCGATTTTACTTGCCTTTGGACATGCAGACAGCTGGCCAGATTTCTGGCCCATGCAGTTCCTCTTTGTGGAGCTACTCATCTGTTTTCTTGGTGGAGGCTGAAATAAGGAAGGAGAAAGAAATATCTGACACATAAGGAATAACCTGCCACTTACACTTAAAATATTATCTATATTATTTTATTTTTGTTAGGCTCATCTATGCTTCTTTTGTTCCCCTTCACCCAACAGGAGCTATCAGCCGTAAATAGCACAGATGGTCTGGCTCCATCTTGTCTTCTGACCTACCTTGCAGACTGCAGCTGGTGGGGCTGGAAGCCAGGGACCAGCTGCTGCAGGCAAGCAGAGACTGAAGTTTGTAGAGGTGGAGGCTGTGAAGTTTACAGAAAGGGGTTTGATAGCTCCTCCAAGGAGATAGACACTACTGAAGCATTGGAAGTAGGGTGACTACTTGTCCTTTTACCATCTTCAGCACAAGTAGTTTGTGGGAGCCACTAATAAATGAGAGCTAGAGAAGGCACTTGGGTGTGCAGCAGTATTGCTGTCTAATGCCACTTTGTGACATTATGTTAAGGCCAATGAAATGCACTCCCATTGTATTGCATTAGTCATTGCTGCCTGATGATGGATGGAATTCAATGTAGTAATTTGGTCTAATCTGATGTTTTATCTTAAAACCTGCATTTTTAAATGAAAAATAAAAGACAGTAATCTCCTAGTGTAGAAAAAAGTAAAATTCACAAAACCAAAGAGGATAGTATTTACCTGCTTAAACCATAGCCCTGTTGCTATTTACATGAAGTCATATGAGGGAAATGAAGTAAATGGTCTTTGTCTTTAGTCATACAAAACTCTTAACCTTGGGCATCATCTAACAATAGGATGTGTAGAGAGTGATTATTTCTGGCTTTCAGGTCTTTTCTCCCAGAGGACCCATCTTTGTTCTTTTTGGGAAGGAATTCAGTCATCTAAAAAAAAAATCCAATAATGGCAAGTTATTTGGAGAACATCCACCAGCTTGTTTAGTTTTCTTGTTAACAGATCAAAGAAAACTTATGTAATTTTTATATAACATTCATGTATGCATACTTCCTTTCTCAGTAAAAGTGGTAACTTTACCTCGCCATGCTTTTATCTGTTTTGTTTATTTTAATACTATTGTGTTTAAGAGCCTATTGTTCCATCTGAGCTTAAATGTTCTCTATTTACAAGGTCCATCTTCACATTAATATGAACATGTTTCTAATCTTATAATGCCTTGCCTGACTTATGTACAAACAGAAATTTTGATATTTGAATGGCTTGTATAATTCTAATGGTAAGGTCTGTTTTAAACCTTACTGGGATGGATAGGATTCTGTAACTCCTTTTCAGTTAGGTTTCTAAGCAATTCTAAAATCCTTAAAACTGAAGTGATATACAAACTGTCCTTTAGTTTGTGTGGATACTTTATCTTAACAACACTTAAAGTACAGCATACTATTTACTCATTTTCATGCACATCCTTCACTTCTCTTGGCTAATATAAAGAACCAGATATAGTTTGTTGCCCCTTGTTTTAACTTTCTTCTGATCTTATCCCTAAACTTAACATGGAGTGTTAACATATTTGAATAAGTAACAGCTTCCCTCATAAAGATCAACAAACAAACAAACAAACAAACAAAAAATCATAACCCAAAACCCAACCAACCAACCAACCAAAAACCCAAAAAACCCCAAAAAAACAGTAGCTGCTTTTCAGAGTATTTTCTGAAGATTATGAACTTCAATTTGTGCATGTTCCTTTTCACTACTTTACTTGAAGGCCTGTGTTCTTCCCCAAGTTCTGCATTGCTGTTTAATACTTTTAAATTTATAATATATTCACATATACAATTCTGTCACAAGTGAGAGCAATACATCTATGAATAATGAAAATAGTTACACCTATGAATAATGAAAATACTATCTTGTTGATGACTGCACTCAGTGTTTTACAAAGTTTAGAGAATTCTCAGGACATTTGTGATGAAAACCTGAATTATAATAAAGCCTAAAGGTAGAAACACAAACTGCAAAGCAGCATAGCATGATTAGATTATTTAAACATTATATAACACTACTTTTCATTTAATATTCAATATTAGTATTTGCTGGGTTTGAGGAAATCCTAATGAATTGAGATGTGCTGAAAATGCAGCCAAGATTATATTTCTTGCAGTATTGCTGTATTTCCTGTGCTAACATGTTAGAAATGAGCAAACACTAGTAAATTTTGAAAAACATTATCCTCCTTCTAGGCTAAATCCTCCACCAAGACTGTTCAGCCAGGCAGTATAAACAAATAAAACACACAAAACCACATCCTTCAGTTTATGGATGCTTGCACAAGCTGACCCAAATCTCTAAATGTTTTGAGGTCCACTTGTCTCAAGAAAACCCAAAATGTTGTGGACAGTGAATGCATTATCACTTTTTTAAGGGAGAGGTCTGCCATACATCATTAAGTGTTGCAAGTCCTGGTTGTCTCTGTGAATGTAAGTAATTTTCAGTTATATGTTACCATCACATATAGCATGATGGAACAATTCTGAAAATTCATGCCGATTGTATTGTAAACATCAGTTACATTTCTAAGCAATTCTAATTTTTTTTTTCCCTGTCTGAAATAGAAAGATCTATATATGTATCCAATCCCTCTCTTGGATTAGGGAAACAAAATACTTACAGAGATTCAAGTCTGACAGATCTGTATGCCTCTTGAGTGCAAAGTAGTGGAAAGGGGTAAAGAAGAACAGAGCTCTTTATTGTCGACAGAGATAGTGTAGCTCAAAGTTCTTTTTCTGAATGTAATTTATGATAATTACTCAAGAAGTTGTTCTTAACCATGTCATTTATTGAGAGAAAATGCCCAGTCTGAAAGTGGTGATCCTAGCTGGCAAATTCTGCTAAACTTGAGGATGTATGGGACATAAGATGAAAAATCAGTGTACGACAGAAGGCAAGTTACACAGATGGTGTTACTGTTAGTAAAGAGATGTAAATTTTCAGCAGCTCAGGATCTAGACTATAAAAATCTGTCAGTCTGCATGACTTAATCTAGCACTTTGTGAAATCAGTGGCAGTCTTTCCACAGGCTTTGTGGTGCTGTGGCAAAGCTCAGTTCTGAGCTTGCAGTGCTTTTGAGAACACTGAAATGTGGAAAAGCAGATAATTTGCTCACTGAATTGCCAATATTGTTGCTAGGAAACAGAAGTTCTTGATGAAGGATACAAAAATACACAAAAAAAGTTAAGAGTTGAAATTAGCAACAAGATTGTTATAAAAAATTTAGAGATTCAGTCTGATTTGGATGAGGTCCTAAGCCTACAAACCTTACTTGTGCTCTTACCTTCACTGTTGCCATTGCTGGAGACACCTGTATCTCCCATTAGCTTGAGGGGGATTTGCATGTGCTTAGCACTTCTCAAAACTTGGACCCTGATGCTTACACATCTTGTATGCTGAATTCAGAAATGCAGAGTCACAAATCTGGAAAAAAATAATGTTGACTATTTAGTTCCTTTTCAGTTCTGGTTAGGCCAGAAATACTGAAGCAGGAATCTCAACAGCATATGGAAATGAAAAATAAACTTTTAGAACATGTCCTGTCATTCAGCCCTAATTCAGGTCTGTTGCCCTGTTTTCCTCTTGCTGTGAACCCACTAGCCTTGCTTTCAGGAGTGGACTGTTTCTCTCACGTTGATGCTAAACATACAAGCAATATTCATCCAATAAATATTTGTGACCAACTTGTGAGAAACTGAGCATGCTGCAAAAATGAATATTTGAACTGAAGACTTTTGAGGTTCAAGTTGTTAGTTCATGTCTGTATTAGTTCCTTAGCCTGAAAATCCTGATACTTCATTCTCCTTCCTCTGTCTTGGCCAGTCTAGCGCAGGGATATTTTGGTAGGGTCTAAACAGCACTGGCTACAAAGGAATCTTAATATTTTTAGGGTTTATTCTTTGGAAGTACATGGATAGTCAAAATGGAACAGGTGAGAAAAGGAAGTATTATTCCGACTTTACTGATGGGAATGAGAGCCCAGAACATCAATGTTTTCTTCTCAGCCACACAAGAAGTTCATGGAACAATTCCAAGATACCAAACTCATTCCATAACTGTAGGGCCATTCTTGTCTTGGATGAGTATGTGGGGCCATGAAATACCTTCAGCATATTTGAAGCACCATTGTTCAACCACTTGTCTCTATTTTTTAAATAAAAATCTACAGACACATATTATTTCAGAAGAATTGCAGAGATATGTCCAATAAAAATACCCAATGGCATGCTAATGAACATTGCTCCCAGTTATCAAAATTAAAAGCCTACCCTCCATAGAGAGCTTAAACTACATAATATAACTTTCATTGCATATCTTGTAATGCCAAATTTCTTCAGCAGAGCCATGGTTCTAATTTACTCGTATTTAAAAGCAAACTGCAAGGAAAACCACAAAATTCCATGTACCTCACTGATTCACCCCAGGGGGCATTTGGCACATTACCACTTGAAAACTATTTCATTCCCAGCCCCCTGAAATTGCATCAACTCCTGTTCTACTATGAAATATTAGCATTTGTATCTTGTACATCCGGCTGGAACACTATGAGAACCTTATGAATGTGCTGGAAAATGTGTCCCCTTTTCCTGAGACTTACTGGAGTCCCCACAGACTCCTGTCTTTCTTCAACAGTTGGTACCTCTCACACAGAAGAGGTTAAATCTGTTGGTTTCAACTTCTAGAGGCCCGGAAAATATTATATTTGAGGTAGCCACAAGTCAAATATGTGGAACTTGTATACATCTGTGCAGGAAACTATGCCATTTGCCACTAGACCCTAGCTAGGCAAAATTAAGATTAATATCATTAAAACTTTTCTGATTTTATTGAGATGGGTTTTAGGAAAAAAGCCTAGATAAACAATGTGGTTAGTGTCTTCCTAGTGTTAAGACCTTTTCTGGATAGAAATTAAATGAGAAGTCAACCTGTTTTTGATTCGGTTTCCTTTTAGTGATGAACTGAGCTAACCATAATAATTAACTATTTTAGTTTAAACCAAGGTTAAACTAGCTTTAAACTAGCTGGATAACCAGTAGGTTTGGGAGGAAAAATATTCCATAGAGCAAACTACTAACTGTGTAGTAGCTTTATTGACCTTTGATATACTGTCTTTTATTACAAGTCTTTTGATACAAATTTTTAATCTTAGAAACTGGATATCTAGCTATCTGAAATCTTCAGGGGTTTAGATAGTAGACATTCTTTTAATGTTATACTTTTTTTTTTTTTTCTATAGTAGGTAAATACTTAAGTAAGAGACTCTTTTTCACCATTTAAGATGATCATCTTCACTAAGCATTTCAAAATCTGAGATAAGAATAGAAACTAAGCATAGAAAACCATCATTTAAAACATCGGACTCTTTCTCATTCAAGTTTATATGCAGATGTGCAGCATTTCTATGAAGTATCTAAGTCCTCAAAACTGTAAACATATATACTGCATCCTTGGTCAAGGATAGAATTATAACAGTTTCACAATGAAGATTTTTTCCACTGTTGAAATGAGCAAGAAAACCTGTAGCCAGAAATAAGTTTGCATTGTTCAATATATATAATGTTGTTTAAACTTTGTTGAACACTAGGGCCAGTTTGGTTGAACTCAAGTGAAGATTTTTGGCACAGGTATGACAGAACTGATAAAACATGTAGAGGGAGGTGGTTAATATCAAGCATTCTTCTACCAGCTTTAATATTCATGTAGAGAATGGATGGGATTTGTGAAGTCTCTGATGATGGTGAGAATGCTCTAACAATTCAACACAGGTTTTAAATTACAGTGGTCTCTGCAAATAATGTCAATGTAAAATTTACATCTGTACTTCAAAAAGTCAACAGAGGCATGAAAGCTGTTTAGGTCTTGGGTAAGAGCTAGGAAATTAAGCTGAAATAAATCATATGGATTAAGATTTATTTTGAACATAAATGATGAGATAGAATACGGAGGGAAGTACTCCAGGTGGGAGACAAGTTTCCAAGTTACCTCCTTTTCTCACTTCAACCTGACTTTAAAATAAGGAGCAAAAGGGAGATAGAGTGAACCTATGACTTCTCAGCCTTCTGGTTTTATAGGAAAAATCATTAAAGAATTCTGGCACACCACTTTGGTCCAGAACTACTCGGGGTATTTTTTGGTAACTTTTTTTCCCAATTATTTAATTTAAAGCCTTATCTGAAAAGGTTTTATTTTAGGATTTGAGGGTGTTTTTTACCTAAGTCTTTGTTAATAAGCCTTTTGGAAATTTAGAAAGGATGTAGTATGAACCTATTATATCTGTTTTGGTTTTTTTTCTGATTGTCCTCATTTGAACAGAACTAATTTTGTTCAGTGATTTTACTTGCCAGCTCAGTCTCTTCTGACTAACTGCACTTTCTGAAGTCAATGACATATCATTGCAGACAGTGTCTGCTTCTAGCAGTGATAATGCCCAATGTTTAGAGTTAGGACCAAGGACTGGTATGCAGAAAGGTTCTTGCTTATACTTGCTCCAATGAAGACCAAGGTCCCTGGTAAATCTTGTGTATCATGCTGGAGGTGCAGTAAGTAAAAGGCTGCACCTGTGGAAGCCAGCTGCCAGGACAAGTGACCCTAAACTGGCCAGCAAAGTATTCCATTCTATGTATGTCATATTCAGTATAAAGCCGGGGAATCACAAGGGTCATGCCTCTTAAACTTCCAGCATTTGAGGAGGACTCTGTTCTGACTTTGATCCCAATCCTGAATGCAGCTCCTCAATCCAGCCCCTGAATCCTGCTTCCATTTGCCACTGAGTCCAGCATGGAACTTCCCTGGTGCTTACTCCACAACATCAGTGGTGCTGGTTATATAATTACCATCAGGGAGGTTGTTTTTAATTTTTGAGTTGTATATATTTGCATATATTTCATTTTCTTGTTAGTATTTTCATCAAAGGTGGTTTAGTTTTCAAATGCATAAGTCTCTTTCCCTTATTTGTTTTCTCTTCCTTTTGGGAAGGAAGAGAGGTTAATAGAGAAGGTCTGTCATTGATCTAGTTACCGTCCCAGCCCTAACCCTTGACACAGATAAAAGTCAGGCCTCAGCGTAAATCTTATTCAGAAATGTGCAAAATCGAAGAGATATCCACTGAAAATAAAGTTTCTCAAAGGTTTCTTAATTTTACATCCTAATTCTACAAATAAGTTTCTCTGTCGTGGGACATAAATTCTTCTGCTTCTTGTCAGTTCCTTGAAATGAAATAAAGGGAAAATTTCTTTTCGTCATTTCATGTCTGACTAATAACCGTTTTCATTTGTGCATTATGTTGAAGAATAGGTTTGTTTTTTTAAATCCTTCATTCTAAGTAGTATGTTTTCCAGAGCATTGATTACATTACAGTGATAGAGACATACAAAGTGCTTTCTAAGAAGCATGTAATTACTTGGTCAAGATGTTTATGTATGTGAGAGAAGAAATATTCTTTTGTGCTGATTAATTTGAAGTCACTTTAGTGACAACTCAGTAATCACTTAAGAACTTGGAAAAGGAAATGCCTGTTGATAGAGCAGTTCATGATTATATTAAACTTTCTCATTTCAGTCAATTCTTACATCAAAGGTAAATTTTAGAATGGGAAGGTTACATTATTTCTGGTATTTAATTGCAGATCCCTAAAATGTGTTTAGTCAAATTGCATTACAGCAGATATGGCACTTGGTCTCTAACCTTACAAAAATCTTTACTTTTGGTCTTGGTGTGCCTGTTGGTCTGTTCAGTGCTCTGTAAACTAAATGAAACTACATACTGCTTTCCATGTCCTCACTTCCTCAAAGCTGATTCTCTCTTTTATGCTGGGCAAGACCCTTCCCCAAATTCCACTGAAGTACTGGGAAGTATTTATGCCCAAAGCAAAGAACTTTGACTCAGACCATAGGCTGAAATATATTCACAGTATGTGGCTAACAAATTTTTTAAAAAGTGATTCTGGATAACATGTGACCTGAAAGACAAGAAGAAAAGTGTGGTTTTTGTTCTTAATGTTTGTTATAAATATTGATGCAGCTCTTCTTTGCACCTACTCATCCAACAACAGCCAGCTCTGCCGGGACTAGTAGCACAAGGTGTGAAGGGTGCCTTTTTTCTTCTAATAATCTCAGCTTTCATCTTAAGATGCTTTAAAGGTGAAGAAAGTCCTCATTTTCTCCTACAGTCTTTCTTCAAAGAGAAAGGTTGTCTCCCTCCACTTGGGGCAAGTTGGCTCATATTCTGGAACATGGGGAATTTATGGTTTACATAATCAACACATGTCTTCCTGTGAGCACAGGGTAGAATTATATCTTTTAACTTGTTTGTTTGAAAATCAACCAATACTGAAACAGAGTAGAGTCCTCAGTTTTGTTTCTTTCTTGTGTAATCACTTCTTTATTAACATTAATGAGCAGTCAATGCTGGCTTTATACCAGGGAAGCTTTTTCAGGTCATCCCAACTAGGAGAATTATTAGATTTTTTTTTTTTCCTAAACAAAAAAGAAAAACCAAAAACTAAACACTATTTATGAGTAATTTCTTTATGTGAATTGTATAGACAAAACCACCCCAGATATATTAATGTCTGAGTAACTGAAGTTGGATAATTTGAAATTATTGTTCTAGGTTATTTTCCATAACTGCAAGTCTCCTAATTTGTGTCTTGTCAGTGTATATTTTAGGCTCTCTGGGGCAGAAACTGTCTTTTCCTATATCTGAGTATAATGCTTCTTTCCATAAGTTTGTGTGTGCAGACTCTTAATGTAAGTGTAGATTGGCACATAAATTTGCTAGTGTGTATTATAAAACAATTTATTACAACACTCTCAGAGCATTTGAGAGCAATCTGCAACAACACTTGCTATAACATTTAGCAGTAAAAAAAGTTTTCCTGTCTTTTCCTCTGACACCCTTAGAAATCACTTAGTTCTTGCTTTTTGACAATTGACATTGGTTAGATTAAGACCCCAGTCTAACTCTTTTAATTATGAATGGCCTTCTCTGCTTTTCTCTGGCTGGTGTCTCATTATCAAATCTAAAAAACACACATCAGAGGGGTAGGTCTCTGAATGTGGGTATGTTAAATTCCAGGATAAAATTAAGAGGAAGAAGAGCACATGGAACCTTTTGTTTGCATCATATTTGTTAACATACCTCCTTGACGAGCAAAACTTTGTCAAAGACTGAGATCAAAACAAGAGGGAAGAGCTCTGTTTTGATATCACAGTGAATGGAAAGGTTACATTTATCAGACAACCCTTGGGTGAGATTTCTAAGCATTTAAGAGAATGTCATGGTGAAGCATTTCTGGAGAAGACTGAAGTTAAAATAAATCTGATTATGTTAATGTATTCTTGATGATTTGGATGATATGGCTGCTGACTTTAATATCTGTGAGTACCCAGTGGGATAGCTCTTATGTGATTTAGGGCCTATAATCTTAACACCATCACTTTTCTGTCAACCACTTCTTTAAGCTTCTCCACTGCAGAAGGGTGTAGTATCTCTCAGGGGCAGGATGGCCCTGCACTCTTGTGATCTTTGCTTGATTCAACTAAATCTCTGACCTGGTTGCTAGGTACTGGTAGTCTGTTAAATGTCTAGCTTATATTTAGCTGTGTTTCCATGGAAACATGCATATCCCTACCATCTGGGTTCCAAATCTGGTGATGTAAGGGTAGTCATCACTCCTAACACTGAATCGTCAGTCCTTAGAGACAACATTACTTTTGGAGTGACACATAGTAAATTATCATCTCCTGTTATATTTTGAAATTTCTTACTTTTGATGGAAACAGTGAGAACATATTTGTAATGAAAAATGTACTCAATTTTTCAGCTATAACTTTCAGAAGTGATTACATCTCTTTTTTAATGAATCTGATTTTGATTAAATTATGACAGTTAAAAAGATGATACTGTAGGACACATATTTGTTGATTGTTTTATTATTTTTGTAATATAATAATAAGATGGTTTCAAATCAATCTATTTGCATTAGATATGAATAGTAATAAATGGTTTGTTTAGATGCTGAAGTAACTTTTCTTAAAATACTACAGAAGTGTCTGGGTCTCTTTTGCTTGGGTTACTGCAATGCAGCACATGAAGAATACCATATTGTAGTCTCATTAAAAGTCTAAAGTGATAGTCAGCCAAATAGCACCAAGGCAGTTAAAGAAGGAGAGGCATATATATAATTCAGAAGAAATGCAATAGGTGTACAAAGTACTGAACACTTTTAAAATCCACATTATGTTGCAAAAGTAACATAAACAAAAAGTTTTAATCATAACATCCCTTTATTATGACTTGTTGCCAACTCCAACTGTTGCATCTGGAAAGAAGTGATTTACCTTGGAGTTTTCTTTTCACGTAAAATTTGCATATCATAACTAAACATAGTGAGGGAGAGTGAGAGGAACAACAATGGGAAAAATAAACATTTTGTCTGAGGCCAGATCAACACTTGCCCCAGATAATGGTTGATGACTGAATTGCTTATAGTGGGTTACCTACCAGCACCAGCTGGTTTTCATCACCACAGTAAAGGGAAACATTTTACACAATAAGCATTGATCCCCTTGTTATGACTTGAAAGCTGCACCACTGCTTTTCATTCCAGGAGAATATGAGTGAAAAATCATCTTAATAATATGGCAACCCTATGGTATTGCATACATTACTTTCAGTAAGTTATATAATAATACATGAAGCCAGGGCAGGAACACATTTTGTACCCCTTTTTATAGGAAACCTAAAACTGTGAATAAAACTTGTTTAGCATAACTACATAGAATTTCCTTGACTGGGTTTATTTTGGCTTCTCCACTGTCACAGATGTTCATTATTACTGAAAGAAAACACTGTAAATTCAGCAGAGAGTTTAAATGAGGAAAGGAAGAAATAGGAATAAAATTTGAAAGTTTTGTGTTGTATGTGACCTGATCATCAGATCTAGAAAGTGTGTTAGCAACCTGCTGTGATCTGGTTTCCTCTGGGGAAAGCAGTGACGTAAATCCACTTACCCCTTATAGGAGCTGTTGAGATTATTGAGTGATTTGGCTGATGGTCAAATTAAAGGGAACACAACAAGGTGAAAAAAACTTTCAAAGGGTGTTTTCAGGTTTGAAGGAGATAAGATGGGTTTTGTGACTCTTTTATCACTTTCTCATGCCAGTGTGCCTTAGATGTGTCCAGAGGAATTTGGCCCTTGCAATTGCAGTCACTGAATTCACACGGGAATTTTAGCTGACCTTGTCAACTGTGAGAGCAGTGCCTTAGACAGTACAGAGACCCTCCCTAGGTTTAAAGAGCTCTATTAATAGATCTGTGGCATCTAGCCGAACTTTAGTCCTGGAGGTGTGAGCTTTTTCACTATTCTAAGGCTTTGCTTGCATATGTAAGACTGTACAATGAATCCTTGAATCTCACAAGATAACGGAGGCACAATCCTCAGTGCTCTAACAGCAATTAGCTTTGCTTCTACTTCATCAAATTTTTCATGGATTCCACAGCATTTTTATCATTGGAGCTTTTTTCAAGCTGTTCTAATGGTGTTGGAATTTGAAACTCAAATTATAAATCAGTTGTATGTATTCCCATAGCTTTGTGCGTGTGTGCTTACAAATGTATGTCTTACTAGTACTGATCTGTTTTCAATCTTTCATACATCATCAGGGAATTTTCTTGCTAACTGGCATTTGCAATCTTAACAGACGTGATACTCTTCAAAAACAAGAGGGACTGGATTTTTCATTTAGTCTGGTTGCTGCACTGCTGAGCGGTATCTCTCTAATATAGCTATTAGTTTACAGGTTCAGAGTAGAAAATCCTTGTCCCAGATAGGTATAAATGCATGCAACAATGTAGAAGCCTACTAACACTGTAGTAAAAACTCTCAGCTCTTCCAGTTCAGTCTTCATTTTATTTATCCATAGTGTGACCTAATGTCATTTTAGCTTACTAACAGAGCAGGGGGAATGTGCTTTAGATGCAAAATGGATCATAAGCATTTTATGTCTTGAAACATTTTGAGAAAAGGAAAGAAAAATAAAATAATGATGGGAAGAAAACATGACTATTTCACAGAAAAACATGGAAACCCATTTCTACTAGTAATTATGCTTCTTTCGAAAGTGTGCTTTCTTTTTATTGGAAGGAAAACAGAATGAAGTCTGAAATCATATCAAGGTTGTAAAAGAGGATTAAGACATAAAATAACACATAGATGATAGCTAATGATTTCTAGATTAAAAGAAAAAAAAAAGAGGAAAGTTTGAAATAATGGCTAGGTAGAATTTTGTGGTATTAAAGAAAATTATTCTATGACTTCATTTATTTATTCCTTTTATTCATTTAACATAACAGTAAGCTTTAGCTATTAATTTTTGTGCTCCACAAATCTCTTTGTTAAGACTTTGTTTAATTTCTTTAGTATGTTTTAATCAAATAATTGTCATGAAGATTTTTGTTGTGATCTGTTGAATGGTATTAGAAGTAAAAATTCTTTCAACTTTCAAAGTTCCTGTCTAATAAACTTTAGGAACTCTTTGGACATTTCAGTGAAGAGAAAGACAAGCCAAAATATGTGAAGGCAGAGATTATGCAGCAGCCAGGAAGATAAAGGAAGGAATAGAATAACTCTGCTTCTTGAGAGAAGATGCTTGTCAGAACCATATCACAAAATCAAGAACATACAGCTTTAAGAGCAGTTCTAAAAGCACAAGCTCACACTATGCTGACACTTGTAGCCTGGTACATAGCTGAAAACTTAATGTTGTGGTCATAATTTACCCGTATGAGGACACTGGCTGCCTTTCATACCCCTTAAGACCTCTTTCTTATGCAGCTATTTATCAGGCAATGCTCCAGCAGAATGAGAGTGTACTTTGCCCTAGACTCAATCTACCCTATTTCTCGGGGAAACATTATTTTGTTAGCACATGACAATGGAAAAACATGGATGCAACTGAAGCCCCTCTTTTGTTTTGTGATATCACAAAAGTTTGGAAAATATTAAAATTTGCATTTGTACATGAAGTGCCATTAATGTTATTTTTCTTCTTTTCTTTTTTGTATCATTTATATCACAGAAGATTTTTGCTTCTGGTGACCAAGATAGCTTCACCACAATGTTTCTCATGTTAATAATAATAATATAATTTCTGTCATGTGAACCAAGGAAAATGTACAAGGGGGGAGGAAGAGTTTCAGAAATACCTTTCCTATGTGGTTTCTAGACAGCTTGAATGGATTTTTGAGCTTTAGTGTTTTGTAAAAAAGAAAGATAAGCAGGTGGAGTAAATTTAAGCCACTAAATCAAAGCAAATGTACCAGCAGGTGGTCGACTTTTGAAAGTATGAGAGCTGGAAGAAGAACAAAAAGTTCCATTTTCTTTTTTTAAAGTTGCCTTGGATTAGACATCTAGAAGAGAAATGTGGAAAGCCAAAGTGGGTTTTCTTTAATGAAATTAAGAACTCACATGTTAATATCACATCTGAAATGGCTCTTAGTCATGGAGTAAATCAGCGAGTAACCTTTTCCAGCAGTCATGATTGCACTAGTCTTTTTGTAAAGATGCAGAAAAATCCCCTAAACTGATTTATGTAAAATATTATATATCAATATTTTATATTGTCATAACAAAGAAATAAATTCACTAATGCAGGCATTGCACACCTAAATAAAGTGTTGAATCAAACCATATGCTGTCAACTCAGATATATTCATGGTCTTTGTCTTTAACCACTCAAAAAGTACTGGGGTCTGATATGATTCTATCATATGAGCCTCCATACAGACTAAGACTGAGAGCAGGGACACTCCTATCTTCTCAAATGTCATATTAAACCAGCAGAGAATATTCTGGAAACATTCAATGAAAAATATGTGGTTTTTTGACTAAATGAACATTCAGTGAAAAATACTTGCTTTCTTCAGTTTTTTTTCCATGTATTCCTCCCTGGAGCTTTGAAGCACATTCACACTCAGTAAACTTAGTGCTAATGTTTATCTGGAAGAAAATTATGTCTCTAGCCATCTTAAATTTTGCATGTAATTTTTATGTCAGCATTGGCAAATGTTTTTCCCCAACTTAGGTATAGGAAAGAGAAGGACACGGAGAATGGTTTTCATCATTGTTGCATACTAGCCTTGGTTTTTTTCAGTGTTTTGAAAATGTTCTCTCATGATTGAATAATTTCTGTGAAGCGAGTGAAGGATATTGAAGTGAGCAGTGAGTGTTTCCCTACTTTTAACATGTTTTCCTAACCCTTACATCAGGCTGTAGTTTAGTAGCGCTTTGGATTCTTCGGTCATAGCAAGATTACATGGATGTTCATGATGTTTGTGAAAACAATGTTACAGTCTTTTCTGCTAGGAGGCCACCCCAACTTGGAGGACAATGACCCAAAACTGTAATGTGTACTTTATCAGTGCATTGCCATGTGCACATACAGTGCTGTCCCTGGGGAGAGAATGAGGCAAATTATAGAAGACAAATAGTAATGTATTATTGTGAGGTTTAAAAAGTCATATAGAGTAGCTTTCTTGCTAAATTTTCACAAAGCATTGGTAAAATCTGGATCAGTTACAGGCAAGTGTAAAGATTAGATTCCAGGCACCACCTGAGTTGTAAATGGTATAAAATCGATGGAGGTGATTGAAAATCTCTAAACTGTGACATCCAAATACAGTCCCATTGAGAGTGAGAATACTACACAGCTGTGTGCCTTGAAACTGATGAGTATTTATGTATGTGTGTGTTTTATAACACCTGTTTAGTTGATGTGTTTCCTTCTCTTTTGCTGACAGGTACATCTGATGAGATTCACCTCACCTCCCTCTATGTTTTGACAGAGTGGCCTAGTAGAAGGTATTACTTCTAATGACAACCTTTGATGTGTCTAAGTCCTTAAGGCCTGCGCAGCCACAGCTATTCTCCTGCTACTCACTGAGGCCTCCACTGTAGTCAGAGACCAGACTGAGAAAGAAATACGTGCAAATAGGAGTTCATCCCATCAGAAGATTAATATCTGCTGGGGTAGATGAGTCACCCTCTGGAGATGCTGCTCCCTTTCTCCTGCTACAAAGGAGCATGGATAACTGCCTAACATCTGGAGTGCTAACACTAGGTGTGATGGACCCCTCCTGAGGGACACCCGCAGAGAGGGCCAAGAGTCAGTTCAAGTCAACAGGACAACTGAGCATCCAGAAAAAGCATCAAATTCCAGCAGTTTGAAATTTCATGTTGTGTGTGTGCTACAGTTCTCTGAGCAAGCTCCAAAATAACAATAGTCACTGACCTGCAGCACATGTAAGACCTACCAGGTTTCTCTGGCTTTTCTTATCAGCTGAAGTACAAAATGCTTTGATGACAAAAAGCCTAGAGACTATTGAGCTATCTCACTTATTTTGATCACTTTCTTTTATCTCACTGAGGTGCAATAATTAAAAATATCTGTTAAAAACTTGACATTCTTGAGAACTGCTTTCCCATTTAACTTCTCTTACAAATAAAAAGGATTATAAAAATTGCAACAAGTGATTGTGTGATTTCTGGTCAAAATTACATGGATATAGTTCACTGAAGTTAGGGAAGAGCTATATACAGTTATGGTCTCTCCTGTTCCAGGTTGATTCTGCATCTTTCCATGGTTTGTTTGTTTTGTTTTACGTCACTCAAAAATCCCACAGTAGTACTGTCACAGAAAAAGCTGCACTTCCACTTTCAATGTCTATATTTCTTTACCAAATGCTGCATTTATTGCTAATGATATATAGTTTTGTGTATGAAACAATTGTGTTATGGCATATATTTCTTATTTCTTTGTCTATTAATCCAGAGAATCTCTATATGTTGAAAAACATACAGAGAATCAAATATATTACATTCATCATTGAGATTAAATCATAGAGGTGAAAAGATTCACTTTTCCATATGTCAAACTACGGTCACTCCCAGTAATTTACTTATTCCTTTGCAGAAATAAATCAGTTAGGACTGGAAAAAAAGTCACTTAGGATGCAAAAGTAGGCAGGAGGAAAAACTGCAAAGCAGGATGTCATACTAGTCATACTAGGTACTCATTTTCCTGACTCTTTAAATATATTTGAGACTGCACATAAGTGGAGTGCCCTGCTTTTTTTTTTTTTTTTTTTGATTGTTTGTTTGTTTTGAAATCCATTTATAAAGTTGAATGCATTTTTATGGAGTGGTAGAGATTAAATCTTTGATAGACTTGTGGGTTTCTAAAATTCTACAGGTATATTCTAGAAATTCAACCTGCCTTTGTAGTCACTGATGAAAAAGATTTGACAGTTTAAGGAATCATAAAAGCATAGTTTAAAATTCTGAGTGACTGGAACAGGCTGAAGTAGTTAATTCTGTATTGCACAGCATGTTATCCCAATTCATTCATGTTTAGTGTTCTTCATCTGTTAGCAGTTCAGAGAAGCATAGTAAACAAACCCTATTGATTTGAATAATGGTCATTTTCTGCTATTTGTTCAGTTCTTGTTTGAAGTTAATATCATCCAAACTCTTATGGTCTCTTTAATGTAATTTGCACTGAAGTTGTACCAAATGATGTCTTTAGAGTTCTGGTAAGAAAAAAGCCCCACTTGCTGTGGATGGCTGTAATGTCATTTATTAATAGCTTACATAGGATATAGAAATTTCTATACAACAGTAAAAAACCCCTGCAATATGGCAATGAAACAGGCGGTTCTTCTTGCTGTTGCCAGTGCTGAGGCACAATGGGCTAGAGGGGTTGACATCTCCTCAGTCAGGTTTCTTCTAATTTTGTGCCTCTTCACAATTTGCTTTAGTATCATCTACAGGTGGCACCCACATGCCGGAGGGTCCAAACAAAAGATATTCCTTCCTTTTCTCCATTTTCATGGTCTGCTATGAGATCTTTGAATGTTCCTTTTACTATCCCATGCTATCTCTTTCTCCCCTCTGCTTCTTCTGCTTTAGGATTTCACCTTCCCATGTGCCAGACCCCACTATTTCCTCTTGCTAGATGTTCTCTGCCCTATATATGACACATTCAATATATATGTTCCCTTTTTCCTTGCTGCCATTGCCACCTGCCACTACTATCACTGATAATGAGGACAGATCTGTTATGTTACTATTTGTCCAGGCAGGAGGTAATTCATCTCAGTTGTGTTTCTTGAACAATTGTCTAGAGAAAAATGGCAGGAATGCTAAACTGATTGGGGCTATTGGGATGAACTGTCTGTCAGGGGTGGGTATGTAAGAAACTGAAAATGTTAGGTAACCTTTAGGTACTGAGGGTTTGCTATTATTAGTATATTGTGTGACAAAGTATCATTCTTCAGAATCCTTCCTTCAGCAGTGATCACAAATGCCACCTGTCACAAAGAGCACAGAAGAGGTATCACACCAATATTGGATTGCAGTCTTTTTGCCCATTTACAGTCTTTCTACCCTGGGAACTCAAGCTGGAGCCAGGGCTTCGAGTTCTGGAAGGTCCTTAGACTCAATTTTTGCACCCCATCCACTTCAGTAGAGGTAGCAGAGACAGGAAACATATATTTCAAGATATCACCACTTGTAAAGCAGCCTTAAATCCTCCTGTTTTGCCTAGAATAATAACAGCCTGTTGAACACATTTTCTACATCCCATCATGAGTTAGAGAGTAATCTGTAATCTGTAATGCAGCAATTTATTTAATATTATATATTTTGCAATATTCAATACTTTATCAATGTCATGTTTCAGCTCCAATAACTTCTCAGTGTTTGTATTATCCTGTTGCACTTAGTTTCACAGATTCTCTATAGAAAAACAGCTTTCATTTTTGCAGCTTTTAATTTGTCACATTTTTTTTTTGTATTTCTAAATGTTCTTTCTACTGTTATACTCTGAAGAATATATGAGCAATAGAGTAGGAAGTAGGAAGCAGGTCTATAGCAGAGAATTATGGCACTGAGAAAGGGTTATAAGCCATCAGAAGTTCCACAATGTATTGTTTTTTTCTCATTTATTAAATATCATTCTTGTCATGACATATTTCAAACGTACTACGTGAAAGCAAAAGCAGTCAAAAAAATTGTACTATTGTAAATATATGCACTGGTTTATATTGTGGGTTTTTTTTTGGTACTATTTTAACAGATTTAAACTGTATACCCAGACATCTTTCACAGCTAGGTAGATAGGTAACATATAATGCCATAAGTGTCTGATATGTAGTTCTTATTGTGCTCTCTGCACATTACCCACTGGTATTTATTGAAATCTTTTCCTGAAGGAATCACACTCCATGCAAGTGCTTAAATGTTGTTAGCATTTTTACAGGTATAGTTTTTTAAAACCAGTGGCAGCCTGTGACTTCTGAGTGGCTTGAGAGCAGCTGAAGTGTGGATCTCATAGCAGGTCTGCATGACTAGTACACTTGTGCAAAGCTGTACTGGTGTGCAAGGTATGAGTGTTAAGCGATCTGGAATCCTGGCTGTGGAAGACAATGAATTAGCAAGCATGGCCAAAGGTGACAGTGACAAATGGCCCCCAGGTCTCTGCTGTGTAGCCAGCATAGCCAAATTTCATTGCTCAGTCCAGTGATGAAACTAGTAGGGTTTCCTCCAGGGGACCACAGCAATTTATCCTCAGTTCCTATGGAATGAGTCTTCTGGCTCACAGACACAAACAGATAAAAGCCCCTGGACCAGGAGAAAGTTAATTACTCTTGCTTAAAGGAATATACATTTATTGTACATCCTCCTGGCACTTGAAGGACCCTTCTGGGGTCCTGGCTTGTACATGTTTCATTCTTTAAATCTTGCGTTATGATAAACTCATAATTATCTGACTCAGTAAATGTTTCACCAGTAATTCTGAGAAGTAGGAGTTACAGAAAATTGTGTGATAAGGAACAGCTCAGTGCCTTGAGACCAGTGTACAGTAGTGTTAGGTAACACGCAGCTGCTAGTCCAAGGAGGTGGTATTCAAACCATTATTTAGGATGGTTCTATACCAAAAGTGTTATAATTCACTGCAAAAGCAATTTTAGATAGTGGGAACTACTTTTAACATTAAATTTTCCTCTACTATGATTTGAATTAATAATATTGAATTCTCTTCCTTTTTGGAAGCAGTTCCTGTTTGAAATAAATCTCTTTGGCTTGTCAAAGAGAACTATTTTGAAAAATATTGTGATAACTGGAAATTTAATTACTTTCATTTTGTACCTTTCTATAGATTTTTTTCCACTGCTGGATATAATTGTCTGTGATAGGCTCTGTAGAATGAATGACAACTTTCTTTCCATATGTTGGAAGGATTCAGATGTTCAAAGTTCATTAAAAACTATTCCCTCTGATATGCTGTATATAAGTGGGATTTCTTCCTTAGGCTCTTGTGAACACTTTTTATTTATGTTTTACCATCCCTGTATTGCTGAATATGTCTTGTTATATTGCTACCAGGCGTCTTTGGGGTGAAAGGTCTCATGTCAGAATACTCTGGATCAGTCTGTGAAAGATAAATTTCAAGCAGTTGTCCAAGAGGACTTGTTCTTGCTCCTGCCTGTCATGGCTCAGCTGCAGAGAAGTTATGTTGTCTTTTTGCTGCTGTTGCAAACACTCCTTATTCTTGGCTGTTTTGCATTTAGATGCACTGCCAGATCTTAGCAGAAATTATTGTAGAAATGAGCTATCACCCAGAAATCTTGAAAGGTTTGAATATCTGAATTTGTGTTTCTGATGTTTCACTCCCACCAGATCCAAGGAGGTGATGGAAAACATTAATCCCACAGTGCCAGTTGTGTCTTCTGTGTCTCAGACAGCCAGAGTCCCTCTGATTTCCACAAGGTTTTCAAGCATGGACACTACATCCCTCCTGCCCATAATTTCCTCAGTCTGCTAGGTCACAGAAAGGCTTACTGAAGAGAGGAAAGTAAGGTGTAAAAAGGGTGATTAATTTTTGACCGAGGGCAGTTAAATTCACAACTGGCCATTGCTGTCATATCTCATTGTTACTATGAGTGACCAGAAACAGGGAATCTCAATCCCAGATTTTGAATGTCTCTTTGCAGATGTGCTGTTCCTGAAAGGATCAGGGGGACAGGTGTGGGAAAGAGAGTGCAGCTCCCAGGTCTTTATGAACTGAAGAAAGCAGTGTTCCTGCTGGCAGCCAAAGGGCAGACAGAGATATGGAAATGAGGCTGTGGTAGTTTGTTCTGCTCATTATGCCCGGTTCTTTCCAGTCCATTGGTTATCCATTAGTTTAGAAGTACAAAAATCACCTGGAGGTTTCCCAGCTTTGGTAGTGCACATTTAGAAGATGCATGTCCCTGCTGCTCTTGTGACTGCCTTTCCTTCCATTTGTGATTTTTCTTATTAGAGAAAGACTTTAGTTGCTAGCCATTTTGCCAGCTCCAGGATTTGTAGCAGCTGAAGAAGGGTGTTAGGCAGGGAGGAGTAACTGCACCAACCACAAAATCCCAGAACTCTTCAGGATATAAATGTATTAAAGGCATCAATGTACCAATGCAACAAAGTGTAGATGCAATAAAAATGTTGTCCAGATGTTATTGCATAGAAGAAAAATGCGTAAGATAAAAATGAAAATACCCCTAAATAGCTACTGGAACTTTACAGGTGTTAAATAGGCTGCTGCAGAAACCTGTATAGTCCAATGGCACCTCGTACATCACATTAATTGCATTGCTTGACAGATAAACCAAACCTTTCAGAGAGCTCTTGTCCCACTCTTGAGACTTTAATGCCACACTTCAAAACTGAGGGGTAGAAGAATAGGGGAGGAGGGAAGCTGAAATCACTCTGGATTAGTTTATTTGATTTATAGTACCATGAATTCCTTTTTCTCTTTATTCCTTTAACTTTAATGGAGGAAAGAAAACTCTCCAGTTCCCTGAGGAGATCTTTGCTTCAGAAAGCACCTATGTATGTTCCCAAGTCGTCTGTCCTTATTTAATAAATGAGACTTAAGCAGATGTTTAAGCAGATTTTATACACTGATGGGATTATTAACTAATTGTTAGTATTACGTGCTAATATTAAGGATGCACTGAAGGCCCCTTGTGGTCGGAGGCCCAGCAAGTGGAAGATGTCTTTGTCAAGGAGGGCAGAGTGTGTGGGAAGTGGCTGGTACTTTTAGACAGCTGTACCTTTCAATGTGTTGTGCGTACCACTCAGAGCTGCCATAAATTATCCATGATGTTTTGTTTAATTATACATGGAGAACCTGTGGTCCTCTTTGTTCAGTTCTCTGTGTTGTATATAGCTAACCCTTTAGTCATCCTCCCATATATTTAGAGAATAAAAATCCCTGCAGCTGGAACATGTAGTATTGGCCATGTTTTTTGTCCAACAAAGGCTGTAGGAACACAGAGTTCAAATGAATACATAATGTTTTGTTAAACTTCTGGCAACTTTACATGGACAGATTTGAACAAATGACAAATTGTCCTTGTCAGCATGACAAACTGTGTGTTTCTTGTAATGTACAGTACTTCTGAAACAGCATATCCACAGAGTGTGTATAGTGTTCCTGGGGAAACTGGATTAAAAGCATGGTAGTCCGAAGGGAGATGTGGACTGCTGTTAATGTTTAAGCTCTATGTGCTAGTGTCCAAAACCAGACTTCCTGACCTATAGCTAATCGTGGTTGGGTAGAAAAGAGAGCATGGCCATGGAGGGTGGTGGTGCAAGAGTAGTGGGCACAGCCTGGTGCTTCTCCAGATGTCTGCTGCATGCAGCTGGCATCATAGCTCTGCCTCTGCAGCCAGTGTCACATCTGTGAGCTGCCAGGGCACAGAGCTTCAAAATGCTGTCAGGGAAGAAAATTAAGAGTCTGTAAGTCTGTTGTCAAGGGGTGTGCTGCACTCTGCAGTCTCTTGTCCTCCAGAGGACAAACTGGTTTAACTGTTTGCATATACCTTAAGATATATCAAAACATTTAGCAGGGAGATAGTAAGTACTTTTAATGCAACTTTGTAAGACATTTTTCAGTTTTGTGAAGTCTCTTTTTTATGAGTGTTAGAAAGAGAAAAAATTCTGGGTTTGTTGCATTGGTTTGTTTTGGTTTTTTTTCCTTTGTCTTTGATGGTTGGTGTTCTGCTTTTTCTCATGTTTGTTCTGGTTAATAGTGAGGGCACTAGTATTCCAGTTTAGTAATACACTTTGTCGGTAAAATGATGATGGCTATATATAGAAACACAATCAAAATCTTATAAACAAGCATTTCTTGATAATACTTTTTTTTTTCCTGTAATTTCCCAATGACATAGATGGGGGTTAAACAAAGTATTAAAAGGGCAAGCATAAACTTCATGTCAATATAACAGTAAAAAACTAATCAGTGATCCTAAACTTTGATTTAAAATATTATTATGATCTGATTACTTCTTGTAACACTCAACAGTTAAATTTTTATTTAATCACCATATCTTCTTTCACTAGCACATAATCTACCAGTCATGTTTTATGATGATGTGAGCTTATATCTTACCAGCAAATGTTCTGGCCAACAATAGCATCATTTTTTAATAAGTAGGAGGAAAAAATATTTTAAAAATAGCTTTAGATAAACCAAACCAGCAGTAAAAGTTTGATTGTTAATGCAGAAGAAATATGCAATACAGAAAAATGTCTTTTCTAAGTATGTCCTTTGTGAATACCAAGCCATAAACTGACACTAATTTATCTACAGTATTGAATGGTTATTTTAAACATATAATAGAAAATTTTAGAAAAGGATTATAGAACAAAATTATTTAATTTTATCACGCAAGGTTGATGTTACTGAATTTATGTATGGAGAAAAGTAAGGTATGTTAGTGTGTTACATGGTGCTTATACTAAGAGACTGAAACTAAATCAAAATTTTAGTACATTTAGTACTTTTCTACTTCAACAGTTATGGAAATAGCTTGTTTCAAAGAGAACTCCTAAGGGTGATAGGTGAGGAAACACAGTCTAATTCTGTAGTTAAAAGAAACACATAGCAGTAATAAAGACTACACTTATTCCTACTAATAGATAATACTATTGAAATGTTGACAGTTTATGCAGTTGGAAATGCAGTATCTTTCTTTGCCAGAATATTGTTTAAAAGGAGAGCAGTTTTAGAGAATTGAATCACCTTTAAAATTTTTAGTCATTCACTTGATTATTTGAAAAACTACTTACATTGACAATCCATGTAAAGAGGTACCCAGGTTGATAAGTCAAGAACAAATATAACAAGCAAACTCAGCAGCTGGGAAGGATTTGCAAAAATTGTTCAACAGCAGCATTATATAAAACAATAGTAAAATTTTTATTTTTTTTTCTTCTACACCTCTATCGTGATATAGACCAACTGTGAAAGGTAACAGAAATGGAATGTTAACATGGCATTTGACCATCACACAAGTATAGGGAGGAATATGGTTTGCAGCTTAGCTTCAAGTTTTGTGATATAGTCCAGCATGACCGCCTTAGGAGAGGTGCCTGAGGACTGGAGGAAAGCCTGTGTCACTCTAGTCTTAGGGCAAGAAGAACAAACCAGGAAACTACAGGCCAGTCACCCTCACTTCCATCACTAGAAAGGTGATGGAACAGCTTGTTCTGGATGTCATCTTTTCATGTGAAAGAGAAGAACATTATTGGCACTGTTCAACATGGATTCACCAAGGGGAAATCATGCCTGACCATTCTGATAGCCTTCTATGATGGCATGACTGTCTGGGTAGATGAGGGGAGAGCAGTGGATGTTATCTACTTTGACTTCATCAAGACTTTTTACACTGTCTCATAACATCCTTATAGGTAAGCTTAGGAAGTGGTATAGGTGAGTGGACAGTACATTAAGAACTGGCTGAATGACAGAGCTCAGAAGGTTGTAATCAGTGGTGCAGAGTTTAGTTGGAAACCTGTAGCAAATGGTGCTTCCCAGGGATGAGTACTGGGTCCAATCTTTTTCAACATATTCATCAGTGACCTGGAAGAAGGGATGGAGTGTACCCCTTAGCACGTCTGAGAAGTACAAAACTGGGAGAAGTGTCTGACACACCGGAGGGCTGTGCTACCATTCAGTGAGACCTGGACAGGTTGGTGAGTTGGGCAGAGAGGAATCTAATGAAGTTCAACAAGGGCAAGAGTAGAGTTGAGTCCTGCACAGGGGGAGGAATAACCCCATGTACCAGTACAGGTTAGGGGCTGATCTGCTGCAAGGCAACTATGTGGAGAAGGACCTGGCAGTCCTGGAGGATAACAAATTAATCATGAGCCAGCAGTGTGTTCTTGTAGCGAAGAAGGACAGTGCTATCCTGGAATGCATTAAGAATAGTGTGGCCAGAGGGTCAAGGGAGGTTCTCCTCCCCCTCATCTCCAGTGAAGCCGTATCTGGAATACTGTGTCCAGTTCTGGGCTTCCCAGTTCAAGAGAGACAGGGAACTACGGGAGAGAATCCAATGGAGTGCCACAAAGATGATGGGGGGACTGGAGCATCTCTTATGAGGAAAGGCTGAGAGACTGGGGGCTGTTTAGCCTGGAGGAGACTGAGAGTGGATTCTTGTCAGTGCTTATAAATATCTAAAGGGTGGGTGTTTATGGAATCATAGAATAGTAGGGGTTGGAAGGGACCTCTGGAGATCATCGAGCCCAACCCCCCTGCCAGCACAGGAACAAGGATTAAGGTGTTAAGAGGATGGGGCCAGTCTCTTTTCAGTGGTGCTCAGCAACAGGACAAGGGGCAAAAGGCACGAAATGGAACACAGCAAGGTCCATCTGAACATAGGAAAAACTTCTTTACCTTGAGGGTGATGGAGCACTGGAATAGGCTGCCCAGAGAAGTTTTGGAGTCTCCTGCTCTGGAGATATTCAAAACCTGCCTGGATGTGCTCCTGTGCAACCTGCTCTAGGTGAACCTGCTTTAGCATGGAGGTTGGACTAGATAATCTCCAGAGGTCCATTCTGACCCCTACCATTCTGTGATTCTGTGATTGACTCTGATTCTGATTTTGTGACCACAGGTATATATCTTTGCCTCCTTGTGGGCCCACTCAAAAAGAGGGCTAATCTAATGCTTTTTCCTATCTTTTCTCACTACAACTGGACCAAACCAGCTCTGTATCATAGTTAATAAAACAGTAAAGACTGATTGGAGGCCTCCAGATTTTCTAGAATAGAGATAATTAAAGTTGCTCTAGGAGCTTTCGTGTCATCTATGACTTTCTTGTGGTTAGTACTGTGGTAGTGATATACTCCATTAGTCATTTTTGTCTCTAATCATTCTTGGGTATTTGTCAGTACTCTAAGTCAATACTTACTTTGCTGCAACATAATATTGATATCTGAAGAGTTTCAGGTTTCAACCCCATGAAGACTTCTTGGATGCTACAAAGTGCATGTTGATCCTTATGGTCTAATTTGCTGCTAAAATGTAATCATCTGTTGGTTGTCAGTGTGCTGGTGACATTCTAGAGAAAAAAAAAAGGATCATTTAATAGACTAACGTGTGTTTAGCTGAAGAACAAATTAATTGCAAGGAGTTCATCTAGTGCCCAAAGAAGCTGCAAATGTGTCATATCTAGAGTTTCTGTAGCACCCTCTGAAGAGTAAGACTGCTTCGCCGTGAATAAAGCCTTAATCAACAAAACCTAACCCCCTGAATGCAATGTTTTCCTTTTATGGGAGGCTTGTGATGGTGGTCTACAAATTACTGGAAAGAAGGTCACATGTTCCTGCTGAAATGATCAAGGTAAATATGCCACTTGTGTGTGAAGCATGGTAGGAATTTCACAACAGGACTGTAAGAAAGTTTAAATGGCATATTGCTCTGTAAACATGACCTTCTGGTAAAAACACATACCAAATTCAGGACATCTTTGCTATATTGGAATCATAGTTGTTTACAACTAGAGAATACCTCTTGGTTTCTTTCAACACAAAGCAAAATTAAATTTTAAAAGAAATGTGATTCAGTAGGTTTTCCATGAATTCTAAATTTCATGTGCTTTTTCATTTCCTCCTCATTCCTTTCCAGTCACTGTCACCAGATGTTTATGTAAAGCATTATGTTTTCAACTCTGGGTGATTAAAACTGGAAATTAAGTGTCAACTAGAAAGCTGAGTAGTCTAAGTGCTTTGTATAGTCTATAAGTCAAATATAAGAATGTAACTATTTATACATTGAAAGTAAGAAAATTGCTTTTGATTTACTTCCAGAGTGGATCATCTGAAAGGCCTATATTAGTTTCAGCACCTTTCTGTCTTTAAGTCATTAAAAAATGCATCAGCATGAGCAATAACATGTGATCATGTGTGCCTACCTTCCATGTCCTTTTACCAATGTCTGACCTTCTTCAAGAGCTCCTACCAGACTAAGAAAAACTGAATATTTTTGACATAGAGTGTATTATAAATATAAACACCCCCAAAGAAATGTTATTTCAAACTTTTTTTGTGTTGTACAACAGAGCTGCATGGGAAGGTATTCATGTGCCTTGCTGCATGAATATCCTACAAGCGTGTGTTATTGTTACATGAAAAAAAAAAAAATGGCACCACTCAGTAAGCAATTTATCATCATAATTAAATACACTGGTTTATCTGTACGCAGCATCTGAAAAAACACACTTGAAATACTTTGAACTGATGAAGAAAGACATCTGGAACCCCTTGTGACTGCATTCTGTTATACATTGTTTCCGTCTTAATTTTCTGATATGTGAGTTCTTGACAAATTAAGTTGTGGAGAGTGTTTCTCCTTGGCTGGGAAAAATAAAAAAAAGAGCCTGCACACTATCAGTGATTATTTAGATTGAAATTATAGCCTATACAGTACTCCAGCAATCAGTAATATTCTGTAGCGCACAGATTGTTGAAAGCTGATGAGGTGCAGTATTTAATGAGTTAGTACTTGTTGGGTGAGCCATGGAAATTGACCACTCTGTGCTTGCTCTTTGCCTACCTCACATGGAATAAGATGTTTGATTTTATTTGCAGGAGAAGGAAGCTGTGCACCTGGTTACTTAACATGCTCTGGTTTTTTAAACCACAGTACTAGTCATACAGCAAGAGGGAATGTCCTAGAAGGGCTCAATCTTCATATCACTGTAGGTTCTGCTGCCTGGGTGTGTGCTAACATAAGCCACAAAATCATGCTGTCCAAAGGAATACTTAAGTCCTGCATTTGTTTAAAATTTGGCCTGGTGATCAGAAATGTTTATATTGAAATAAAACATAGAAGATTACATGATTCCTATCCCAAAGAGCTCCCTAAAATCAAAAGCAAAACTGTGTAAAATAAAACCAGTGGTTGCTTCTGGCTCAAAGTTTTAGTCAGAACTGGTCTAATAGTTATAAAACATTGTCCAATATATAGTGTAATATAATATGAGTTAGACTGTTCTTTATCAGTAGTGTCAACTAAGACTCAAAAAACTTTTTTTTAATTAAAATATTTTACAAATATA